>JAWMRC010000089.1:170711-240537 GCA_035584755.1 Thripadectes ignobilis | reverse complement strand
CACTTATAAAAGTTGAAGTAGAAATAACCATCTGGAACAAAACACTTTAAAACAAAAGGTTATTGTTATATTAAATATAAAAATATATTGTTATATTAAATAAATATATACATTGTATACCAGCATTTTATCATTTTTTCAAGGTTACCAGTATTTTTTGAGGTGTTAAAAAATATTTAGTAAGTTTGTAATTCTAACTTCTCTTTCTCAGCAGAGATGAGAGAAAAATTCCAGAAATCTCTGCAGAGTTGGGGATCATTTGCAAGGGACAAGGAGGTTTCATAAAATAGCCTATATGCCACAGAGCTGTTTTGCCAGGGTACCACACTAAAGAGAAAGATGGAGGAATTTCTCTCCTCTCTTGTTCAGAAGGCTTTCATTCAATTTTTTTCTGGGGACAAAGGGTAAGATGAAAACAGATTGTTTTCTAATTAACAGAATTTCTGGAAGCTGATCTGATGAAATGAGCTGTAAAGGTGAGAGGAGAAACAGTCTGTAGCCTTCACTTCTGACCAAATATTTCAGTTTCTGGTGCAGCAATAAATCTAAAGAATTTATCAGAATTATCCTGCTATTTGGAGATTTCCAGTGGTGGTCGGTACTAAGAGATTGCATGTGAATTTCCACATCTTTTTTTTTTTTTTTTTCCTAATAGGAATCCAAGTTTCCACCCCTCCTGACCCCAGACAGAAGGTTGTAGGTATGAAATCAGTGCAAGCACAGACACTCTGCACAAAGACTTCAGAATCAGAAGGCAAACAAAATAACCTCTGATGACTACATATATTTTCCAGCAACTCTTGTGATTTTGGATGGCCCGGGGTCGGCACTATTGCTCTTGCAGGCTAGGTCTAAACTCCACACCTCAGTCCTGTTCCCGTATGACTAATCCCATTTTCTCTTTTATCCAGGCTGCATGTTTTCCCTCTGATTTCCAGCATTTAAAGATGTACTGCAGCGAGGGCAAAACTCAAAGGTGGAATTATGCTCTCTGTGACACATTCATCATTTTATTACCCACACAATTAACAATATAACTCACATCAGGGGTTGCTTGAGTGAACACTGTAGAGCTTGTGATGCAAAAATAAAAGAGAATATGAGAATATTCATAAAAATAATTAGAGAAAGAGTAAAAATAGAGAGCCTCATTTTATATCCTCACATTAAACTATGAGAAACTCTAAAGGCTGAAAGGAGATATGGTGTGGCCAAAGGGAATCTCAAACAGTAAGAGAACCCAAAGCACTGGCAGGAGTTTCTGCTAATTCTGACAAAGATATCAAATGGTCACGGAGATAATTTTCCTCTTTCTGCTGACTGTGTTGGGAGGGCACAGAGTGTCTCAAGAGGAGCAACAGTAAAAAGAAGCACATATAAACCAGATTACCTTTGATTTTCTAGTATCTGGGTCTATGACTCAGCCTACATGAGGGAAGTAATTTCTGTACAGCTGGATATTCAGGTTCATTTTACTGGATCCACACAACCTAGTCAATTCAGAAGTAACTGCAGGTGCTCTTTATCAGTGTAATCGAGTTAAAATAAATGACTCCTCTCCTGGAAGCAGTCATCCTCACAGAAGTCACCATTAAATGTCATCTGATAAGAAGAAAGATATTTTTACATTTGTCTTTCAGGTTCTTTATGGAAAAGGGTCTCCCTTCTAAGACCAGTGAATCTTTGTTATTGCTCATCCCACAAGGAAGTAGGATTGTTTTAAAAGTGGTTCACTATTTGTAATGTTCCATGAACAGACAGGATATTTGACATGTGTGTGTATATATATATATATATATTCTCAACACCAAAAAGCCACACTTAACCCTTCCTAAGTTGGATCTATACTGAAGGTGATAGACAAACAAATCTCCACAGCCCTGGCAAGTCCTAAGATCAGAGTGGAGGATGGAAGCATAGGTAGATGAGACCTCCTGCATGAACAGCATGACAATACACTGAAATAAATCAATTGCCTTGAGCCGGTGACATGGAGACATAGCATGAAGGACTTCAGGGGAACCAGGACTTGCTGTGTGTCTGAGGCAATTTTCCTGGCAAAGTTCAACAGTAGATAGCTCAGAAAAACCAAGGCCACCCAGCTGAGGAAGTTGTCATCCAAACATCAAGCCACAGATGACTATTTTATACTGGTCCTATTATTAGCTGCACTCTGGTAACAGAGATGGTCAGATTGACCAATTTAGGCTTTGTGCAAAGCAATAAATATTAAAACAAATGATAAAAAAATCACAATATCTGCCTCAAAAGGATGTACTGTAGATCAGTGCAAGTCCAGGATACCACGTAACTGGGAAAGACACCATTTACCTATGCATGACCATGTTTTCTGTAGACACCTCTGTAGTCATCTCATGAGATTAAAATTTGAATGTTGGGCCCATTAACTCCTCTTTACATGGAGAGAACAGAAGCAGTAGCCAGAAAGAAGCTGCTGAGATGATTTGCCAGTGCTGGAAACAAGCCACCTCGTCTTTTATCTTCCCACATATTTTAATAATTTCACCATCTGCTACAATTTCTGACCTCACACTAGCTCCTCAGTTTTACCTGAAGAGGACTTTTTGCCCTGCTACCTTCACATGTCACCCTTCACAAAGTTTGCATTTGCATACTCCTAACACTACTTGTGTTTTTCATAATCCCTACAAAACAATCTATGTTGTTCAACTCTTTGGTCTGCAGGATCTTCTTACCCTCTAGCATAACATGAAGCATAGGGAGAATTCTTACTAAGAGGTCTGCTAAGAACTTCAAACACTATTGCAGTAGCTAAGCAATACACCAGTCAAGTTCTTTTTATCTACTGCACATGGTGGGGTTTTCCACATTATAAAGCTAGACATCACCAGCATTGATTTAGTTACTTTCTTGTAGTTTCAAGAATTAGCTCAATTTTGTTTCATGAACAAAAAAAACCCAAACAATTTTAATGCAGCTCAAGCCGTGAATTTAGAATGCCCAAAAGAAAAAATTAAGTTGGACAGTTAAATATCTGAGCCTGAACCCTGCTCTTTCTGTATATCCTTACTACTGCAACTTGAGTGTTCAAATGTTACAAGATGAAAGAATACAATACTTAACTAAATCAAGGCTGATTTTCAAAGTCAAAGAAATATTTGTAAAACAGTGGTCTGCTCTTTGTTCATTTCTATTAGTTGGCCAGTGATCAGCAACCTAAACTCTGAAAATATTCTTTTACGTGTTGGTTCTTATTCAGACCACAGAACAAGTCACCTCTATGTTTTTATATTACTTCTCTGTTGTGGCTGGGGTGAGCACAGAAACTCAATAACTTGTTTTAAACACCTTGACTTTTTGGAAGGCTTTCAAGCCCTTCACAGTAGAACTAGTTTCCTGCTCCCATTTAACATGAGTCACATTGCTCAGCATCTTCAGGTTTATGAGGCATTAAAACAGTGCTGCAAACCTCATCTACTTTACTGTTCTGAGGATGTCATTCTTTTCTACAGTGGAGGTCCCTGCTTTACATCCCCATTTTAAACATTAGTTTTGCTTTCTAGGTTCACAGACTTGGGAAGTTGAATCTCACTCTCAGTTCATTAAGCCTTTTCCCTGTGTACAATCAAACAAATTATATTGCATTTTCTCCCATGCCAATCCTTGAAAGGAGCTTCCAGCAGGATTTATGTCCCCCATTTCAGAAATGAGATGGGTGGGAGGAAGGGGACCCCAGGTTGCGATTCTTATTTTGTTATGAAAAATAAAGCAAATGGCTCCATAACTCATTCATCTTTCTAAGAAAAGAAGGTCAACAGAGTCATTTGGAGGCATGTGGGATTTCCCA
This sequence comes from Thripadectes ignobilis, assembly GCA_035584755.1. Classification (NCBI taxonomy): domain Eukaryota; kingdom Metazoa; phylum Chordata; class Aves; order Passeriformes; family Furnariidae; genus Thripadectes; species Thripadectes ignobilis. The sequence continues at coordinate 236,708 of JAWMRC010000089.1, read as the reverse complement.
AGTAGGAGATGTTAGCAGAGACCAAGGCTGTAAGGAAATCCTTTTGGATTTCCAAAACAGACAAGGCAGGTTCACCTTCTGCTTGTCAGTTAAAAAAAGAAAGGAGACAGACACTCCCAAAACTACTATAGCTCTCTGGCTCAGCAATATTAGGATAAGATCCAAAAGATGTTTGGGACTGACAGGCTCACATATAACCTTCATTGCTCTTTAAGTTTAGACAACTGATACCACAGCCATCTAACTTTGTGCATGCAGGTTAGCTTTGATGGCTATTGGCCTCTGCAGTGGTTTAACAGCCAGATTATTCCAGTGTTTCTGGAAAGTCCAGAGACACCCACATCTACAACCTGAAGATACATAAACAAATTTGGGAATCCAGCTCCCAGTTTAACCAGCTCAGTGGCGTATTTGACACTTCAGTCTTATATTTTACCACTTTTTACATATTGAAGAGAAGAATAATTACTGACAAGCAGTAAATTACTCCCTTTTTAACAAGACAGTTCCTACACAGAGGGCAGTATTGATTATTTTGTCTCTTCTTTAGTTGATGTACTTTACAGTTGAAAAGTCCAGGAAAGAGCCAAGCTTTGCGGGGGTTGGGGGTTGGGGGGGGGAGAAAATAGAATAGTGTTAAAGTAGCAGTGTTAAAAGCAAGGCAAATATATTTGTAAGGATAATCACCTTGAACTATTGTAACCTATTTTAAAAGGTAATAAATAGGGCTCTTGACACATATGCCCCAAGGACTATATTCTTCTATAATGATGAAAGGTAGAACATAAACTAGTGCTGCCAATGTTATTATGATAATCTTACATGCTTCAGTAGCTTTTTGTACTTAACTGTTTGTGGTGTAAGGCATTTTTGGTAATCAAGTTTCTCAATAGTGTGTTAGATCAAGATTTATTTTTTTATAGTAAAGTTCATGAAAACATTTCAATAAATAATCTGTATCAGTGTACAAGCACAAAGCAATTTGTCCCAGAAGCCTTTTCCATAGAGAAGCTCTGCCTCCAGCACATACCTGTTACCAGCCTCGGCAAGCTGTCACATCAGTGTTGATTTTCTTTCTCAAAATCCGCCTGTTTTTCATACGTTCTCCATTAGAAGACAAAAGCCTTTGCAGGCAAAACTGCAATTCACCCTCGTCCACTTTGTGGATGCTTGACACATGACAGTGCAGTTCTCAGACAGCCCACCTGCAAATAGTCTCATGGAACTTTTTTGCGCTTCTATAGAGCTGGCAGTATTCTGGTACATATTATTTTACAGCTCCCACATATTCATCCCAAGCAGCCATGCAGGCCAACATGCCTCTGTTGACCCCACTGTGCCAGAGGTAACACCATGCACTTTGGGTGTCCCCAGCTATGTGTCCCTCAGTGATCTCTTGCTGAGGAAGAGGAAGGGAAAAGCCTGCCTTTGGTCCAGTCCCACTTGTTCCCAAGGAGATGTTCCCATTACCCCAAGGAGAAGGTCAGCTGTGCTGTGGCTTGGATGTCTATGACAGCAGAACCCAGGGCCAGGGGACAAGCTGCAGATCCTCACAGCCAAAAGCACGGACCTGCTCTTACCCTGAGCCCTGACAAATCAGCATTATTCACATTTCAAAGTCAACGCTAATATTTTCTTCTGTGCTAGAAGACAGCCATACCAGGGGGAACTAATTTAGTTCCAGAGACAGTGATCCCAATGTGTAATTTCAAAGCATCTCCCTGTGCAACTCACCTGAAGGCCATGATTTTAGGTACTGCTGGAGACCCTTTGGGTGCAGTAACACTGTGTTTAGTGATTCTGTAGTTATGTTCATCTAATTTCTAGTTTGCCTACACTGTGACTGAGCTGACAGGTTTTTATCATGCATCAGCACTGAAGCATGACACCATTAATCTCACAGCTGTGCCAGCATCACTCAGCCATTTTTCTAGCATGTACTGTAAAAAATTATTTCCAAAACTTATTTTAACACTCTCATTACCTAAAAAAACAATGGGGCAGCTGGGACCACAGAGCTGCATTTTGCTGTGGCACAGACCAGGCTGGTGTGCCATTTGCTGCACCACCAAAGAGGCTAAAACCAGAGAATTATGAAGCTCTTTTCCAAACAGCCAGAGCAATGCCATTTACTGAGTTCTTAGGGAAAAAAAAAATGCTTTCAGGGGTCTGTATTTTGGGGTTGTATTTTAGGTCACGTCTATGACTGAGTAGGTGATATGCATTGAAGTAATAAGATAGAACATGAATGGGTATCTTCAAATGTTTGTTGCAACATTTGACATCTTTCAGTCTAAAGCAAGGAGAAATGGACAAATGAGTGACATTAAAATGTAGCCAAGGAAATGCAAGATAAATATAACAGCACAAAAAGCTGCAAGAAGCAGCATAAAGTGTTGTCTCTTTGCTGAGATGAAATGACACAGAAAGCAGAGAAATAATAAATGAGATGCATATTAAATTATTGCTATAGTTACACCTTAATAATAATGGACAGAGACACTCATTTAGTATCTTTCTAAATTTATCCTGTGGGCAAAATAATCCTTTCTCCACTATACAAATGTAGACTAATTAGTGCTACAAATGCTTGATTTTCATTTCTCTTATAAATCAAGTGTAACTTCCTATAAGTAAAGTTATGCTAATGCAAACAGATAGAAGACCAGAAAAAATCTAGATTTTGAATGTTTATTATTTTTATAAATTTATCTATTTATGTTTATTTAGATAAGCAGGAAGAAATGTGAATTTGAGATCTTGATTTTTGGTTTGGTTTGGGTTGGGTTTTTTTGCTAAAAACAAGAACAGAAGGCAAATTGTCAATATGAAAGAGAAATGGCAGTCAAAGAGGTCTGAGACTGGATATGAATGATAAAATGCCTGCAAAATATTAATAAATAGTTATTTGTCCTAGGATTAGACTTGAGGCATGAAGAGCTGGGAATTCAGGACTGCTTATCTATCATGTACTGGGTAGTTTGAGGAAGACGAGAAACAGAAACAACCCCAACAAAATCAGATACTGCACCTTAAGACAAGGAGGATGAGCTGAAGGAGTAGTTCTGTTCTTATACCAGAAGACTGATACCAACCCAGAATTCAAACCTGTAACAACAAAGTTACATCCCAGAGATCCCTTACCAACAATAAATTATGTCAGTCCTGATTTTATTCAGCCATCCCAGGCCAGCAAATGCACAAGTCAGCAATCATAACCAGCTTGAGCATACACCAGTAATTATCAGAAGATGTCATCGACCTCTGTTCAGCATCACAACCATGCAGGTCATTCCTGAAAGGTGCTTGACAATTTATCTGTATCTCCACAATGCTGAATGCACAGCCTCCTCATGCAAACTATCCTAGAGTATCAGTACTATCAGCGACTTTTTCTTAACGCTCAACTACAATTATTCACCACTGGGATCTTAGTTTCCTGTTTAAGATCACTGTTTCCTATTCTTCTTCCCACAGACATGGAGAGGTTGCTCCCTGTCACTCTCTAGTGCTTTCACAAACCTGGCAACTATTGTATCCTCCCTCAGCCTTCCTATGAAGGTAATCCCACTTTGTTTAGTCCTTTCCACACATAGCATGCTTTTGTAGACTTCTGCTCATTTTCCCTTTTTCCCTGAAATATTTTGAAACTGGTCCATATTTTTCTTGCTTTGTAGTGGCTAAGACAGTGCACATTACTGCAGTAGAGTTCTTAGCAATGAGTGGAAAAATAACTTCAGGGTTTTACAAGTTGCCTTTCTCTTTATATGACCCACCACCATTTTCACAGTGGCATGGCACTGTTGACACATGTTCAGCATGTGAAACATATCCAGACCCTAAAGTTTTTCTCCAGTTATTCCCCATGGTGTGCATTGTGCATAATTGTTTATGCCCACATTCAGTACTCAGCTGTAGCAGGATGCTCTGCCTGGGCTCGGATAAACCAGCTCAAACAGTACCCCATTTGCAAGGCTGTAAGTGGTGAATGGAAAAGGGTTGTCCCTGACACAGAAGAATGTTGAAACCAACATGACTCATCAATCCTGAAGTTGAACATCCTGAGGAAGAACAATGTTTCCTGATAGAAAGTGGCACCATTCACATATGATTGACGGTCAACCACTTTATATCATCAAAGCCCAGCTCCATTTTTTTAATGGTAAGGTGTTTCAACACACCTCTTTTTGGATTTCTGTGAGTAAGGACACACCTCAAGGTTATCCCTTGAGGCTGAGTGAAAGAGATTTGCCCCTAGTCATTGGTATGGGTGAGTGACATCAATCTCTACTCAACAATTGTTTTCACAAGCCTCAATATAATTGCTTCAATATTGCTTAAAAAAATAATGCACTTTACTAATAGATACAGCTACCTGTACTGTGTAGTAAATAATTCTGAATAAAATATTCTAGTCTAATCATTACAATATTCAATTCAAATAGATTTTTAAATATATAAATATATTTCATTTGCCATACTTAATCCAGTATAAACATTCAATTACACCTCTATAATCCTTTAGTTAAAATCCATTGGCAAAGTCTGAAGCTGAGATGGGATTCAGCTGCACCTAGACTGCTTTCTGATAAGGAGTTTAGAAAGCAACGTGGTCCTTTCTGCACCTTGTGACTCAGTGAGTGCTTTTACATTCTCATTTGACACCTTTTCCACTGTGGTCACCATAGCACAAACACAACATAGCTATTCTTACAGAAATTTTTGCCATAACTAGTTATAAAGAATTTTATCCTGCTTAGACTTTATTAATTATTAAAAAAAAAAATAAAAATTGGTAAAGCATATTTTAACTCTTTTATTACTGGCATAGATAAGAAATGCTGAATTCATTGAATTGTAATATAATTAAGATGAAACTTTTAAAAATATATTAGAGTGCTAAAAAGAAAAATGTATAGCAAAAAATAGACACTAAAAATTCAGCATATTATATTGTTCTTACATATTTATGTGCAGTCTGTATATTTTATGGTATATTTTAGAAATTGTAAAAATGAGAATTCTATCAACATTTTGTGTAACTTGTCATAACTGAGCTTGAGCCAGTTCACACCATAACCACAGCATGAAGCCATTATATATCTAAAAGTCATCTGTCATTCTCAAGGCTTCCACATACTCTAAAATTCACTGTACTAGTTGCTAAAGGGGAAAAAAAAAAAAAAAAAAAAGTGAGGGTGGAGGGGAAGAAATCTGAGGGAAAAGTTGTTTATAAATTAAAAAAAAAACAACATGGCAGGTACTGAAGTGTGTGAATAGGATGGTGAGAAGGCAGAGGGCAGGGGTTGTTTTGTTTTGGGGTTTTTTGTTTGTTTTGGTTTTTTTGGTTTTGGGGTTTTTTTTTATGGCAATCCTGTTCTAAGGACAATGTCGGTTTTTACTTGCTCCAAGAGAAGAAAAACAAATCTATAGTTCCTCACTGGTGCAGTGCACTCACATCCTTATGTCTAACAATAGGTGCCCATTATTTCCTAAAGGTGGGATCCCCTCAGCAATGGGTTTGTCCAGTCATTTTGAGATGAGTCTTTTTGAAAACATTGCCTGGAGCACACACCTCTGAATGAATTGAAAAGCCTCCATCCCTGTGAACATCAATGGGAAATCACAGATACATCTCAGTTTTTCACTCCATTCTTCAAATGAAACTAAGAATAGATTTTTTAAAGAAACAGTCATAATCACTTGTGCTCAACAGATACTGTTATGTATAATTAGTATAAAGCTGGTTGATAATGACATCATGATGAATTCTCTCCAAGATGCAGCTCTGCAGTATCTGAAGAAATCAGTAAAATGTGACTAAAAGAAATAAATGCCACAGATGTAGTTAAACAGTTCACATTCATTCTTTCATAATTCATTAGAGTGGTCAACAAGCATCTATTCATGAGGAGTTACTTTAGCCATATTTCACAATTCTATGCACTGCAATCTTAAAAAAGTTTAAGAAGAAATACCTGGCTGTGCAAATACCTCCTTAAATGACAGTCTGTCATGGAATTCTCCGTAGCTGAAATTTTCTTCTAAGCTGTTGCACCTGACCAGTTGCATGGCTTAATTGCTGTTAATATAGGGGTGACATTTCAGCACCAAACAAATTGTGCCTGAAGCCAAGACTATTAAATTATACAGTCCAATCAAGAAATAAAAGTGGTAATACCAAAGTTGTGTAAAGAACAAAAAATAAAACAACATTAAATGTGATGCTGCATTTGTTGTGGCACAGCTAACACATTCAGGCTACAAGAAGGTGGTTCACTGTTTTTTCAGCCTACAATCTACATCAGCCCAGATTCTAATATATTTGCAGCACACTACAGACAAAGATTTTGTAGGAACTGGTGTTTTTCAATGGCAAGGCTTGCACTATTCTTTTACAGCCTTGGAGGCATTTATAAAACAATTCAGCCAGATCAAAGTTAGTATAAACTCCTATTCTTCAAAACTTCTTCTCTGATTGGTAGGTGTGACCTGCAGGTGGGTATTTCTCAACACACAGATTTTTCTGCCAGAACATTTCAGGTCAGATTTCACTGACATGAAGCAGAGGGAATGCTACTGGCCTATCTCCCAATAATAAAGGAAAGAGAAATGCCACGTCAGCACAGATACTCAAAGGAAAAGGTGGTTGGGGCTTTTCTGTCTTCTTAAATCATCCTCCTCTCATTATATCTCAGTGTGCAGTTTATATTAATAATACTCCCTCACAAGGAAACTTTCTGTAAAAACCTTTCATGTGATTCACTTCTGTTACAATCTGAGTATTGAGAGATGCTTCTGCCCAAATCGAGGTACAAATAAGACCACAGACAGTGTCAATAGTAGGGATTTTATATAACAGTAAATGTGAGCTAGAGATAAAAAGAAATAAGAGGGCAGGGGGTGGCAGGGAGATAAAGAAATGAAAGAGAGACAGATTAAGTAGAAACATATCACCACCTGTTAGTCCTTCTTCTGGTCTTCTTGGTGGTGAAGACGTCATTCTTCTGGGGTATCACTTTTGTACAGTCCAAGATCCTGGTCTCCACAGGGCATAGATGCTGTTCCCATAACTTGAGATGACGAGTATAAGCAGTTCCTTCCTTTCCCAGTCTATCACAGTAAGAATTTTTGTCTGAATGCATTAACCAAGACGGTGCTAAGCAAACCTCACCATCCCCATGCATGGAATTAGTACCTTCCTGTTGCAAGGTCCTCTCTTTTGTTTTTATCTCAAGTTTCTGCTATGGTGGCTTATCTTACTGCAAGTTTCCTTAGTTGCCTTCACAATGGTTAAGGCAATTGTGATCTTTAAGTCTCTTACAACTGCTTAGTGCAGACATCCTTCATAAAACATCCCTCTCAAAGATGCACATACAATTCTCTATTGTAAAAAAGAGATCACATAACATTCAAGTCCAAACTTTGAAAAAGATTCAGTTCCAATTTCATCCCCTAAATGACAGGATTACAATTCAAAATTACCTTAGCAAGTTGGACATATGACAGGAAAGAATAAGATAATCTTAAACATGTGCATGTTCAAGATATTGTCCTCAGAAGGGAATTATCAGACTCATGATGGAGGGAAGGAGAACAGATGAGGTCAAGGACAAAATAATGCACAAAGATCTGCTACGCCATGTCCTACAAATTCCCATCCAGATAAATTGTAAGATGTTAAAAAAGACAGCCGCCGGACCCAAACTCTACTTAATCCATGCACATCTCAAGGAAGAGGAGAACCACCTCTGCATCCTAGATCTGAACCACCTCTACAGCCAGAGTATAGAGTCAGAGCAGTCGGCTACTCTGAATAAAACAAATATATTTGAAAGGATATTTGCTTGGCATTGTACTAATGATGCATCTACTCGGTACAGAGGCAGGAGAACCCCTTCTAACTGTATCTTCTTTGAGGAACAGGAAATAATTCCAGTGAAATAGGCAGTGGAGCACCTCTTTCCTTGTTCTCTTTTTAAGAAAAGACTAGTAGTATCAGATCCTGTCTTGATTGTTTGTTTCTGCCTGAAGCAACTCTTGAAAGATCAACAAAGCAGCAGTCTTCAGTACCTTGCTGAAATGTGAATTCAGAGGGACCAGAGGTATAACTTCAGATTCACGTTTTCTGTTCTTACAGAAGGGAAATGAGATATCCAAAGATGCTGGCTAATCATCTCACAAAAAGAATAATTCTAAAAATACTACTTTATTGAAAAAAACACCTACCAAAACAAAGCATTTTAACTAAACCACAGGATTACTGGCCTCAGGTGTTACTGCTGAAGACAAAGACTAGAAGAACAATCTCCCACTGAATTTGAGGAAAATCTACAATCTTCATAATTTTTATTACAATTACACATTTCAAATGCAGAAAACTGCCTGGGAAACAAGCCTCATCTTTTTTTTTAATGTAACCAAAGTCATTAGACTTATAGGCCTGGGTAAGACTAATTAAAGTTAATAATTAATTTTAAAGTGGAGATTTAGCCATATTCTAAGAAACTCATGGAGTTTTCCAGAGTGATCATCAGCTTTCATTATATTTCTTTCAGTCTGAAAACCCCAAAACCCCACCATTTTATTGATTATTTTTGCCTGTACTATATGTAGACAAGTAGCTGCTGAAAGGAGACGCAGTGACATGTGCAAGAGGCCTTCCTTCAAATATTTCCTCCCATGGTGCTGGCCAACCTCTCCATACTAGACATGGGGTCAAGGCAGAGGAAAAAGCTCTCTGCTACTGCTTGCTGTGTAGTAGAGGAACAAAGAAGGACTGCTTTCCAAAGGACTTGTTTCCTATCTTTCCTGCTGCTTATCCACCTCTCTCTCCTACCCCCTATTTGCTATGGTTGGCAACATATGCCATAATTATGTATGTGCTGATGGATCAGCCAACATGTGCGTGCTGCTTGACCAGCTGGCTCTCAGAAAGGACAAGGATTGGAATTATAACTGCATTTGCCTCACCAGGGAGCACTAATTTGGGCTTACATTTTCCATCCTTCCCCCGCTTTGCTGGGTACTGCTGGCAAGAAGAGGATGGCCAAGTTCTTCACATCCCCACTTCATTTCTGTCATGGGTGAGTAGAGGTCTTTTTCTGTGATTAGCTGTCAACTCTTTACAGCATTCACAAGGAATTAACATCTCTGAGCTCGCTGGCTGGCTGTCAAAACTGGTCAAAATGTTTAAGAATTATGCAGTGAAAGCTAACAGGCTGGTAGTGTGATCAGATATGTATAATTTTCCTAAGAGTCACGTTGATACTATATGTACAACCACATTTATGTGCAAAATCAACACTCACAATAAGGATAAATATAAGTTTTGGTGACTTCATACATTAACATCTGTCAAACGAGTCACTGAAATCAGCTGGGTGTGCACAGTTATCCTTTCCCTACTGTGAAAATAAAACTTATTAGCTAAAACCTCAAGATGGTTCTACAAACCTGTACCTTTGCAGATTTGGATCTGAGTTCTCCATCATCTTCATTCAAGCACTCACAATTCTCTTCTGTTTTGACATGCAGATTTTTTTCACCCCAGAGCAATTTTTGGAGGTAAAAAGTAGTTTTTCAGACCTGCCATATGATTTTACACCGTTGAATTGATGTTTGCTTTGTGGCATGGTGATCCTAGCTCACATTTCAGAGGCAATATATGGCCTTATCTAAGGGAAAGAGAAAACCCCAAGGGTGATCTTGATGCACCAAGGAAACACAGTATATAAGTAAATTTTCTTAAAAGATTGCTTTGAAAGGCTTATCCTTTTCTTCCTTACAACAGGTAATTTATTGAACTGCAAGCCTCCTAAGAGTAAACTGTTACATATTTTGAAATACTTACCAACATTAACTCCTCTGGACTGTTAACAGTGTGGGATCACACAATGACAGGGTAACGTCAACAAGATCTGAAATAGATAAATACCAGAGGCTAACAAAAGTACAATAATAAGGACTGAAATACAATTTTATATGTACAGTAGCCTAGCTCCTGGGCTGGTAGTTTTATTTCCATAATGTTAATCTGAAATTCTGAAGCCTAGAAAACCTTTAATAGCCTTTTAACACCCATTATGTGACATTTGAGACAGAATGTGTTGTTTACTGCAATTAAACAACCCTTCATTGTCCACTACCTTACCCCTTGCCTAACCCCTTCCAGTGTGATATAAAATGATAATGGAGCAAACTGATAGTTTTCCTCCACCATACACTTCACACAGCTGGTAGTGACTACACAAGGTGCTCTGAATAAATTACCAGGCAGCCAGTTTCTCAAATATCTTTCTTTTTTTTCCTTGTTTCCTAGTTCCCACTCACTCAGTTCATGTCTACTGTTACAGCAATAGTGTCAAATTCTCCTTAGGACAATACTACAGATTCTGCAGACTCAGGCGACCAGCAAAAACCCTGGTATTGCCATAATCCTAATGGTCAGAAATCACAGATTTTAAAGTTTCAATCCAGAAACTTGTGTAAAATGTAAAAAAAATTATTTTCTTGGCATAAATAAGATTTTGTTGGCTCAGCTACGAAAATTTGATTTTTATTGGGATAGTTTAACCTGCATTATTATGCCCAAGAAATGCTTTTGAGTAAAAAAAACATAACTCATATAAATGAATTTTATTCTGGCTTCTGAGTAATTTAGAAGCTACTGTAGCAGGATGCTCTGCCTGGACTGGGTATTCACCAGTGGTGAATGGAGAAAGGGATGTCATGCTGCTTTTGGTGTTTAATGCTGAAACCAGTCCAACTCATCAGTCCCAAAGTTAAACATACTGATAGTAAGATGAAGATGTGGTAGACCTGGTAAAGTACCCAGTAAAAGAACAAGCAAATGATACTACTAATAACTTACTTAAAGCTGCTGAGCTGACACAGATGGCCCGGAGACATCTGACTGACAGTCAATCATTTTATACTATAAGCCCTGTCACAAGTTTTAATGGCAGGATCTTCTAATATATCCCTTCCTGAAGTGGAGATTCCTCCCTTGTATGAACAGCCCTCAGGGTTACACCTCAAGACTGAGAAAAAAGCTTTGCCCACCACTGTTAGTACGGGCAACTAACAATGGTATGGATTAGTAATATCATTCTTTATATAATAATTTTTTTGCTAGCTTTAATACAATTGCTTTAATATAATTGATTCAATATTGCTTCAAAATAGTGCACTATTCTGCATCAGTAGTTATAGCTCCTATACTGTGTAGCAAATAATTGATTAAGTTCTTTTGTCTAATCATTTTAGTAATAAATCATATAAATTCATATAAATATATCTGGCCATCCTTAATCCTGTGGGACAAAGTTGTTAAAAAGTTCAATTACATCTATATAATTCTTTAGATATAAACTGTTGTCAAAGTCTGGAGCTAAGACTGGGTCCAGTCACACCTGGACTCTTCTCTGAGATGGATTTTAGAAAGCAAGGGGATCCTTTCTCAACCTTGTGACTCACTGGGTTTCCCTAACAAACTTTGCCTGAAGCTCTCACAGTTACCATAACAGCCACCTTCCTGAAATCTTGCCTATCTCATACCCACTGAGGAAAGAAATTGCATTTTTGTATAAGACAAGACTCAGTAACAAGACAGAAATGTTATTTTTTAGAATGACAGGACTGGAGTCAATATGGTACAAATACTGGCGAAGCAGGTGGTGCTCCCAGCCAACGGTGGAACACACACAGCAAGTCCTCACCTAGGAATATGCTGGAAAAGTACCGTTCATTATTGATGACATTTTACATGTGATGGATAAATTCTTCACTGTTGCATTCACAGACTCAATTTTTAAGCAAGGGGCAAGGAACTGCCAGCATTGAGTTCTGGTATAGTCTGCCTGGAAATTGAGTGTCAGGGTGAAAATGTGCTTTTTGTCAGCCCAAGTCCTCTTCCACTTCATTTACATGGAACTGGACTGAATGAAAGGATGCAAAAAATTAAGCAAGTAAAAACCAGCATTAATAGCAAAGGCAAACAGTGAAATAACTTTACCTTCAAATACTGAGGTTAAATTTACAGGTGGGCCACTGAGATTTAAGGGGAAGCAATGACTGTGAATAAAGGGACTTTTTATGTATTTGACTTTACAAGGAGAGATTTCAGAAAAGGGACAGCTCTTTGGTCATACACAGTCAAAACCAAGAACAGCCTGGATGTCTAAGGCATCTGCCACAGAAAGATAAAATATGAAGAAAATATATTCCTCTTCCCATTCTTTCACAAAGGATGGGGAAATAGGGTACAAATATTGGAAACCACAGTACAGGCCAACACAGACCTGATTTAACATACAATCTTTCAGCTTCCTGCTTGAATGATGTAACAGCCTCCATAACCAAGAAATTTCACTTCAGCTGAGGAAAAGAGGGACCCTGAGCACATCAGCAGTTTCTTAAGAATGTGCACAGCAAACAAAGCCATTAAGCAGATAATGTGAGGTTCTTCCCAAGTTGTATTACTTATCTGACTGAGACCGTAGGATCACAGTGATGATCATGATGAGAGCTTTTGCTTTGTGTTCTTCAACAGGATAGGACTCTGTCTATAACCCAGAGTTCTGCTATTAATTTGGGCATGAACTGCAGGAACACAGCAGGTGACAAAACTCCAACATCTTAATCCCACTTCATGCCCTCTGCTAATCTCTGCCTGGAGACTCTGAACTATCAGATTTATCTGCTGGTATTTTCAATGGCCTAGAGTAACTGTAAAAACTTCATTTCAAACTCTCTTTATCTCTTATGCACTTCAGCTGCTTTTTTTTTTTTTTCTTCCTTTAATGTAAAACCTGCAATTGTTTCTGTATAAAGAGGCTTCTTTCCCCCACAGCAGATCCAGCCAACAAGGGCACCACATGAAAACCAACAGGCTAAATAATAATGTGAAGTGGTTGCAGCTTTCTGTTTATCATATGAATAGAAGCACTGCTGGTCACAGTAGGCAGGGCCGTCACAGGAGGACCTAAAGATCACACATTCACACACAGCTTTGTGTCAGTGTGCTACAAGCCATGCAGAGACTGAATGTGAATTGCATCAGATGTGTCAAAACAACAGCAAGCATGGGAATGGTGCAGATGACTCAAAGTTTCTCAGCCATAGCTCCTGGGCACATAGGGAAAATATGCATGTTTATGAGGAAACGGTCTTCTGTAGATGAAGAGATTTTAAAATCAAAACGAATTCCCTTATCATCATCTCTTTATGGGAAATCATATTCAGGTCAAGAAAATGTTTATGTGGCAAAACACAGCCAGCAGATAGAGAGCTAACTTAGTCTGGCTCGTTCAGATTAGAGCAGTCACAAAAATGGGTCAGGGTGAGCTTCAACCAGTGTAGCTGGAACATGAGATTTCAGGACTTGTGAACCAATATTCTCCTGGATATAACTATGGCCCAAACCATTCTATGTGTCTAGGATTTTACCCTGCTTGCCTTCATTTTTAAACTTAAAGTAGTATACCTGAACCAGCACTGGTTACATCTTCACCTTTGTTTTGCTGCATTGCGTAATTCTCAAGTTAATATCAACAAGGTCAGGCTCCACCAAGGAAAGTGCTTGGCACCTCCTCAGATCAGAAGAAATACAGATGAAATACACGAAGATGACTGGGACAAACCCATCTTATCCACTGCAAGAGGTAAAAGAAATATAAACTCTTTCCTGTGACGTAGTTCAAAGGCTGTCACTAGCAGTGGTCAAAAACAGACCTAAAACAACACTTCAAAAAGTATACCAGAGTGCAGGAAGTTCTTCATGCACAGTCATCCCTCTGATTAAATGGACAATAAACCCCTTATATTTATTCAACTACACAGTTATTGAGAGGATAGATGGAAATCTGATGTATTGGTATCATCAGGCAGAGTTCAGTCTTCTGTTGAATCTCTGTGTCTTGAGTGACATTCATGTTTTTTATGTTTTTATGATTTATCAGATCTAAATGCTAACTCCCAAAAAAATTAGCTGAAATACAGAAATAATGCAAATACAAGTTATACTTTCCTGGACATAGGTGTTCTGGGGATTTGAGAATTTATCCACAATTTCTTTCTAAAGCAGCAGTAGCAAGTGTCAGGAAATAACTTACACTTGGCATACACTTGGCCATAATGAACTGATCAAGAAATGCTGTGTCTTACACTAAGGTTCTGAGAGTATTTACAAAGTATAGTTTATTCACAGGGACACATCCAAGAAAATGACAACTTTTTCCACTAAAGTTTCTTTGATGACTAACCAAGATGTTATAGAATGAAAATCTTCTTGGAAAGAAAAGGAAGAGAAGAAGTTGAAAACAGAAAACTGATGCAACTAGGGGTTAATTGACCTAATCTGGAATTTTAACTGGAGGATGGGTAAAAGTGTAAGGATGGCCTCTATCAGATGCAGACATAACTCCTCATTCACTTAGGTTTTGGTTGGCAAGACAACAGGGAAAATCCAGGATGTCACATTTTTCCAAATGAATGTAAGCATGAATTAGCAGAAAATTTTGATAGATCTTCAATAAAACTAAGGGCATAAAATCAGCAAAGGTAAAAAATATACAAGTCCATTAAGGTCAGGTTCACCAACTGGATTTATATCAACTAAATATCTGTCTCCTATCATTCTGAAAAACAGCTAGAAAAGTTTGATGTACCATAATATATAAAGGTGGGTGGCATTTTTTTCCCCCCAGTAGGAGAGAAAAGAATAGCATACAAGAACAGATAGTGGACTCTATCAAGGAAACTTCTCTGTCTGCTCATCCAGGAATCAATCTGCCCTCCACACTCCTACAACCCAAGTCACTGCTGGGAGTGAAGCTCCTTCACAGTGGGCACTCCAGTGAGCTGATGGGAGCCTTGCTTGGCTCCCCACACAACCCACTCACACAAAGACAGACAAGGCTTCCATACCAGTTCAACCCCAGGTTTCCCATGGCAAAGTCACAGAATCACAGAATGTGCCAAGTAGGAAGGGATCTACAAGGATTATTGAGTCCCACTGCTGGCCCTGCAAAGGACCATCCCCAAGAGTCACACCATGTGCCCAAGTGTATTGTCCAAATTCTTCTTGTACTCTGTCAGGCTTGGTGCTGTGACCATTTTCCTGGGGAGCCTGATCCAGAGTCCAGCCATACTCTGGGTGAAGAATCTTTTTCTAATATCCAACCTAAACGTCCCCTGACACAACTTCAAGCCATTCCCTTGGGTTCTATTGCAGGTCACCCGAGACAAGCGATCGGTGCCTGCCCCTCCTCTTCCCCTCATGGGAATGCTGAAGACCACAGTGAGGTCTCCTCTCAGTCTCCTCTTCTCCAGGTTGAACAGACCAAGTGCCCTCAGCTGCTCCTCACATAGCTCCCCTCCAGGGCCTTCACCATCTTCATTGCACTTCTTTGAACACTCCCTAATAGCTTAGTATCTTTCTTACACTGCAGCTACCAAAACTACACACAATATTTCAGGTAAGGCCACATCAATGCAGAGAAAACCTTAGGTGATTGTATCCTTAAAGAAATTCATTCACGGCACAGGAACAAGGAAAAAACTTGAGCTGGTGCCTCCAAGAACTAATCCCCAACTGAGGAACCCCTGGGCTTTTATACACTCACAGTCCTCTGCTGCCATGTCTCCAAGTGTCATGCCACAACTCCTTTTGCACACTGAGCTACCTGCACTAAATATATGCCTCAACAACTCAATACTGGAAATAACCATCATGCCATTCCTGCAGATCAGGCGAATCAACTTAATCAGCCTGCAGTGAAAATGTTGACTGACTAAGGGCTGCATCAGGGCTTAAGAAGTTGGCCCAGAAGACTAAAATTGGGATTGATAGGAATAATTTTCAAAATATCAAGATTTTACTTCACTTCCAGTAAGGACAGGAGTTTGGAAAAGATAATAATAATAAAGACAAAGATGATAATAAAAAAAATCAAGTTGTTTTTTAAACTGAGAGGAAAACACTAAGGTGGTTATAGTAGCTACTGCTCTGTAACTAAACTGTGTTTTTCTCCTACTACTTGCATAAAAAAAATAATAAGTACAAGGAAGAAAAGACAGGGAGATAGAATAAAAAGCATCAGGGTGGCCAAATGCCTTGATTTGCTCGGACATCTCAGTATCTTTCATGTTTTCATAGCAGAAGAAAGGACCCAGTGCTCTCTGGTGGGGTCAAGTAACTTTTCTTGTGCTCACAGCAAGTAATGCAGTCCTACTCATGTGAACAGGATGGCCAATGGATGCATCTTCTTCCACAGATTTGAAGCGGAGTGTCTTTCATTTCAACACTGTGTCACTGTTATTAGTTGGACAAGCAGTACCTTGAAATTATCCATTTGCCTTCATGAAACAAGTAAGGCATAAAATGATGCCACAGTTTAAAACCCCTGCTCATACTGACATCAATTTAAACTGAACTTCAAATGGCATCTCACACACTGTAATGTACTACTTGAGTAGTTCAGCTCCCAATTAAAAAATGAAAATGTTGAACAGTGTGCAAAGTATGATATCAATCAGACTTTCTGGGGTATTGGCTTTCCTGAATCTAATCCAGACCACCATCTAATTTGATTTAAGTGTGGGAATGGTGTGCATGTGTGCACACACTGTAAAACAGTTGCCATCACTTCTAGTGACATTGAAATTTTAGTAATTACAGGAAATCAATCTACAAGAAAACCAGGAGAAAAACTCAGAAATTAAGAGCACCCTGTGTCCCTCATGGGAAATTGATATGAGGGAAATGACTGCATGCCAGTACTTAACCATCAGCAAAATTCACTGAAGATTTCACAAAATTTATTACATCTCTGGTACATTGAGGATTAGCATTTGATTTTTGTGATTTAACTTTCCTTCAATGTCAGTAATGCTGGAGTTTTACTGAGTGGGATTGAGATTAGTGTCCTCCTGAAAAGACCTTTCTGAGTGGGAGGTTTTGCAACAGCATGAGTTTGCTCAGCCTCTGGAATCTTGGATGTATCTTGTTCTTCTACATGGAAAATTCTTCTGCCCCGTTCCACTGTTCTGCATCCCGACACAGGACATCACAGAGCTGTTCAGCATTTAGGTCTGCTCCAGATCCAACAGTTCCCAGCCCTGGCACTGGAGTTAATGGTGAGGAAACACTTTACCAGCAGCATACTATGCCAACAATGGAAATAATTGCACAGCTGCTGAAATGACACCCCCTGAAAAGTCTACTCAGAAACGAAAGAACCACAATAATCAAAATCCTTGCAACTGAGAAAAGCCAGGAAAACCAGTTTCAGGTACTCAACATAAAAATGAGAAGTTTTCAGGTTTTTTGTTTCGTGATTGTATCTTGACAGTATGGAGCTGAAGGATGACTAGTCAGTATCAAGTATACAAAAGGTAGATGTGGTGAATATGATGTTATGAGTCACTTCTGATGAGAGTGAACTCTTTTGTGTGATGCTGAGCACTTCTACTACTGTTTTTAAAGGAAAGCTGTCTTGCTAAGGTTGTTTATCTCAACTGTATCATACTTATTTTTAATGACAAAAGAATAAGTTTAAATGAAATGTTTATTCTCAGCAATCATTGTGAAATTAAGACAATTGCTCTCCAAATCAGGGGCATGACCTAAAGACACCGTCGTATCTGTGAGTTTTTGGTGTTCCCATACTTCACCAATTCCTTTTTATGATTTCTTGATGAATGTTTTCATTCACTGACTAGTCTATGGTGCACAATCAGTCCAACATTCATCCCTGCATCTCAGTGGTCTGTTTTAGTTCAGGTACACATCACAGGTTGCCATGGCAGGTATCTCAGTCACCCTGGACAACCCATTTTAGTCACCCTTAGAACCTTGACTTGGCAAATGGTTTGACCAACCACTTGCAGCTCACTGCACCAGCAGGATCCAGGTGCCCAAATACCTTTGAGGACTGGAGTTGTGTTTGCTCGGATACGCTGGTTTTCAACTGTGGGAAGCACAGCCACAGGCTTGGACATTTCTGCTGGCTCCAGCAGAGCCCTTCTGACCTGCAGCCACTGAGGAACTGGATTGACAGCCTCTCAGTGGTTTGATGGGCAGTATAAGTTCTCAAAGAAATTATTATTCAAGTAATGTCTTTAGTTAATCAAGTATTCTGCTTAATGGACAAAAAGAGCCATCTGTCAGGGTATCTTCATTAGGATTCCACTGTATTAAGTTTACAGTAGTTGTGAGATCAGAGGCAAATTAACCAAAACAGGTTTTCTTGTTTAGTTGGGTTTTTGTTTGGTTTTTGGGGTTTTTTTGTTGTTTTTTGCCTTTTTTTTTTTAATTTAGAATTATTCAATGTACAGGAATTGCCTTCCTTTGCTCCTCTGCAAAGAAAAAAAAATTAAAAACACCAATATCAAAAAAAATCCCCAAAAAACAGCCCCCATAACCTAAAAAACTCAAACAATGACAAAATAAAACAAGCAACAACAACAAAACCCCAAACCAACAAAAATCCCCCAACATGTTCCCCTCCAAATCCCACAGCTCTAACTTTCTGTCTTTCCACCAAGTTTAAACAAAAAAACCCCCAAAACATAAACTAAAAAAACAAAACAAAACAAAAACCAACCAAACAAAAAAACTCAAACAAAAAAAAAAAACCCTAATCAAAAGCTGATTTAGTGCAAGGTTTACTAAACACAGAGCCTGAATTTGTGAATGTAAGAGAAAATTATCTGGATACTTGAGTTGTAGTGAACCATATGATCTGGCAGCTTCATTGACTTGGGATTTCTGTCCAGATACTTGCATGTCTCTGGAAAACAAGATTCTTCTCTGTGTTGATTAACAGCACAAAAGATGTCTTACATTTAGCAGCTGTGTAAATATTTTTTACAGACATTTCTGTATGTTTATGACAGAATTGATGGTATCACAGAATCAAAACAAGACTCAGCACAAGGATTTTTCAGAGAACAAGAAACGAACTTCCTTTTAAATATTTTCAGTTGTGTATTAGGAACATTTTGGAATTGGTTTTCAAAGTAGCAGAGTGCAGAAGCACATACAGAAAACATCTTTGTTTAAGCCATAACTTCCCTTGCAGACTGGGGAGCTCAGAAGTTGTGTTTATTTATTCATTCATTCATTAATTCATTTGTCTTTGTCAGAACAGGAGTAAGAAAAAAAAGTTTTGCTGATATAACCTATCAGAAATGAGCTGTCATGGACTTGGAATACTAAATGCTTGACAAAGTTCATCTGTTGATGTTTAAAAGAAAAAAAAAGGCATTTCAGCATGGTGCTTTGGCTGCAATGTGCTATCAGCAGCTAAAACCAATTAATTTACAGAATTACTGATATAAGCAGCAGATGGTTAAACGACAGTATCATCAGCTATTAAAAATATTAATCAAACATATGTGAGAACTTGTACAGGACCTAATCATCTATAGCTCTAGTATGCATGTTGTGAAACTGTTCGCTACAGTAACCTTAGACATTCTGCTACAGTACTGAAAGAAATCAGGAAAAAATTTCAGTAATTTACAGATACAAAAACTTCTAAAACAAACCTTTTATTGTGCATCTGTCTGAAAGTGAATGATGATTATGGGTGCACGGTCAGGCTGGCACACTGGCCTTCATTTTACTTCAGAAAAAAAATCTTATTTACTTTTATGAATATGCCTCAAAACCTTGGAAAATTACTGTTCAAATCCAAAACAGCAGCAGCATCCCCCAACCTTTTTAATAGATGAGGAGAGACGAGGAGAAAAAAAGTATTTTCTTTCTGCATAAGCATAAATATATGACTAGGATATTGCTAAAATAAAAGGAAAATCTTTGTGCATCTTGGTTAAGTAATAGTGTGTCTTTGTCCTCTATTAAAAACATGTTTAAGGTAAGGATAACCTACATGCTATAACAGCATAAGCTGTCTTGGAGAAAAAAATATAAATCTACATTTTAGAAATAATTTCATCCTCCTGGGGAAAAAAAAAAAAAAAAGAAAAAAACAACCAAAAAAAGCCTAAAATACAATAAACTAAAATCTTTACATTTTAACTTCTTTAACTCAAGATATTTCATCTTCAAGTGTCCATTACCATTGCTTTGTTACTTTAACTAAGAAACCTTAAGAAATCTGGTATTCTTTACTTATTTGTACCTTGTGCTCACGGTTATGCAAATAGGGGAAAAAATCCAGCAGTACCCTTAAAAAAATATATATCTGTATGTATATGTATATATATATATAAACCACAGATCTGACTCAAAAAGATCAAGGAACAACAATTGCACCCAAAACTTTACAATAAAATTGCCTTGAAAAGGCTACAAATATTTCTCACAAAATAAATATTGTCCATTCCTGTCAGCCTTTTCAACCTCTATTGTGTTCCCAGAAATTGCCAGTAATGAGAACAGAGCAGAGCCAATCAAACTGTTGTATACACTACTGCACTGTGGGAGCTGGTAGTCTTGCATTTAAAGTATCTTATGCATTATTCATATCTATGTGTGTTTATGTAAATTACCAAAAGGCGGAAGTGTATACTAAAGCAGAGTAAGAGGTAAAACTGATTTTAAAAATACTCTGTTTAAAGTGTATCTTAGCAGGGATATATATATGAAGATATAAATATATATATATGCCCCTTCTAGACCTCCAAGTTAAAAAGAGTGCAGTCACATGCATGTCAATATACAAATATACTTTCTGTCTTGTAGGACAGACATGTTTTTCAACATTTATAATGGAACAAATATACAAATACAAAACAAAGTATGTAAGTCTTTCAGCCATTTGGAAAGGCCCTGGGAAGATTTGGTAGCGCAACTTTTATGGAAGTTAAACACTGAAACTACTGAGGGATATGTTCTGGAACAGTCACCTCAAAACATACAAAAATAGAAAAAAAATCTTAAATTTACGCTTTTCAATAAACCCAGCACACTTCTAGGTCAAGGCTGCTCTTTCAATTTATTTTCACTGGTAATTATCAAGGGACATATACAATCTTCTGAAAGGAAGAATTTTAGAGAAGATCACATTTATTACACAAATGCAGGCAAGGATTAAAATGTTAAATTCATTCAGACATTATAAGTGACAAAAGGAGGAGGAGGAAGATTTATGTAAAAGAGCGTTCTACTTCAAAGTCGACTCTGTAGCCCTCTGCAGTTAAATAGCAGACATAGCACAAATACATTGATGGTCTTATGTTCAAATATTTGCATACAAAATTTAGTAACTTCTGTCTAATGTGTTTAAATTTCACATTACATTATTTCAAACTATGTATCTTGCATGCTCTGTATTGTACAAGTTATGCAATATTAATGAACACAACACATAATATATTAAATTAATGCTACATTATGTAAATCACTGTCCTTTTCATTCCTTAAATGAAAACTGCTGCTTGACCTAAACTCAGAATATGACTTACTGAGTGACTACGGATGCATAATTACACTTTTAATGTGTGCAGAAAATTGTTTTCCTCATCTGTATTTCAATTTTCCCTTAATGCATTATAACACCTTTTGGAATACTGCAGATTTGCAACTTGCACTTCAAATAATCTGTGTGCCTTCAAAAACACAGTTATTTTGAGTAATGAGTTATTCCACCCAAACTAGAGGCCGAAGCAGAGGAAGCTTGGGCTCAAGTTGACTGATAGGAAAATAGGGTTTTAAAAAACATTTTTCCACTCTAACAGAGTGCTGACTTTTGAAAATTAATACCAGGATTATAATGTGAAAAATATCTCAGAAGCTCCATTGCTGAGCTTGTTTTAAGGCGTGAAAAATACTGTGGGAGGCCATTGGACCCGTGATCATACCTGGCCAAACAACACTCAGTGAATTAGTATCAGACTTCTGATACTAAACATCTCCCTCCAAAACACTTACCGTTACTTTAATTTTCCTGCATGCACTGGTAGATGAAGAACCTCTCCATCAGCATCTCTGTGCTACAAGTGTAGTACAGAGAATGCCCATAAAGAAACATCTAAGTAAGGGGTTTTGAGTTGCTGTATCTGTACAATCAGCGTAAAAAACCCTCAGGGCAAGAAGCTGAGGACCTATATAGCTATGTCAATTTTCATGCCTTAAGGCTGTAGTCAGAAACACATGCCATGAAGTCTGCGAACAGAGCACTGTAACTAGTTTTTACTGTTAACTCAATGATAAGCAGGATCCAGAGAAGAATCTTCTGCATTCAGACCTCCCTGAAAAGACTCTGTTTTTGAGGAATATGCTGTACTAAACAAGTCAACTCAGACAGCAACTATTTGATACAAGCATCTTACAATATTTCAGTGATACAGAACTCAAGATCTTTGGTGCCAGGGAATGGAATGGTTGGTTACATTGACTAAACCTGTACAAGGCTTGCCTGATATTTTCTGTGCATATAGATACGTAGACACACAAACACACACATATCAAATCTATCTATATGAGACATATGGGTAATACCAGAAAGATTAACATACATACCTTTCTGATAATACTGTGACCTTGAAAGGACTGAGTGAGATACTACTAAATATGGAGATCAAACTACATTATGAACTTCTGGGAAGCAATATGGAGATTTAATCCTCTGCTGAGGCTGAACTAAGGAAAAGAAACACAGTAAATGTTTTGCTTTGACTAGAGTACAAAGTTTTTTTGAGAAAAACTATCGGATTAATCCTTAAGAGGTTTTAAATCTATACTGATATCCTAGAATTTTTCAGTATTTGTTTTTCTTACTGAGGCATTCTAGTTAATGATCATATTACTTTTATGTTACTGAAAATAATCTCTTGAGCATCAGAATTAGTATAACCATTATGGTCAGTCTTCAAAAGTAACACCCTTCCTAGTGCGGAATGTCATCACTGAAAAGTACTATGACCTGTCAAATTACAAAGAGAAGTTCTGTTCTTTCAGAAAGATCTCATTCATATCCAGTATGGAGCTTGGGAAAACTGCAATAGCTGACTACAAAGCAGCAACATTTAAATTAATGACATTTACTACAGAAGTAGTTTAACACCTACTATGCAATGGTCCTCTTTCAGTTTATGGTGAGTACAGTTCCAGCGACTCCCCTTCAGAGGCAGACATGCCACAGGATGATTATTAGTACAAGGCAGATTCTGAGGCTGTCTGGGGCTTATCCCCAATAAATGACATCCATACGTATTAGGGAGTGATGTTATCTAAAAGTACCTGGGGAGGTATTCTAAGCAGTTTCACACCCTCATTTTCAAAAGGTTTGTAGAAATACCAGTATTGGAGGGTTTATTTGGACCACTCAAAGATATTCTGTTGGTGTAGAATGACTGTGGGCTCTCCAGTGGTGCACACTTAGGTGCCCAGACAGGGTGCCAAAGCAACATGTTATAAAAATACAAATGCCAGACAATGGGACAACACTTGGCACCTCTCAGTTAAGATTGTTGACGACCCAACCACCTGGAGCAAAATGGATTGTCACTTTCAAGATCTTCTGTACAGACATAATCAAAATAATGCACAAACCTTGGATTGCTACTTAAGTTTCTTAAGTTACTTGGTGAGAAAACACTTGGTGAGACAGCAGCTGAATGACAGACTGGGGCTCATATGCCAAGTCCTACCACAAGACTTGGGAGAGATAGATCCAGGTACTGTAGCTTAGTCAAAAACAGAGAATGTAGGTAGGTCAAACCACATGTGCAATGGCTTTAAAAGGCATTTTATTTGCTGCACAGCCATTGAGTGAAAGAAGAATAAAACAATGGAAAGGTGTTTCTAAACACTGAGAAAAACAAAACTACCAAAAATTATCAGGGTAGTGGGAGATGATTTGTGAGAATTTTGCTTACGAAAACCTCTCAGATGTATACTGAGTGGAAACAAAAAAATGGAATTTCTGCAAAATGCGAGCAAATATTGTGCAAATTGTGCTTCCTGGGCATGAAGCTGCAGCTGATTTATATACAGCATATCTGAAAATGAAGCAATGTAACACACAGGACTTCACAACCATAAGACATTGCTGCTACAAATTCTACTGGCTCCAACAAATAAATGCTGCCACTTACAGACCCAAGGCAGCATTGCAACAGTTATGTGTTCACTGTAAAATTCTAAAAACACTTGGTTTTCTTTTTAATGGGATGAGGAGTAGCAACTTCAAGATCACAAGACATTAGTTCATCAAACAAACTAAAGAAACATGTTTTTTCTGTTTATCATGGGAAAAAGACTGTATTTTCAATCAGACTTCCAGGATTTTGTGGATTGAGAAATTGTGCAGTGACAGGATAAAAGTCTTCAGGGACTTGATATTCTGAGAAAACAATATGTACATGAATTTTGTTATGCAAACAACATCAACACAGTAACTACCTCTGCCTGCACTGAAACACTATGAAGAAATCACTTCCAAACTTTTGTACAGAAATGTCCAGTTTGAAATACGCTGACATTTTTATACAAAACACTATTTCAAATCATGTTTAGGAAAGTATCCTTGGATGCTGCAACACTGATGTCATGTCAAGAATAAAAACAAATAAAATTTACCTCTTAAAATACCAGAATAAATCCATGGTAGATGCAGAAATTATGATTTCTAAGTTAAATTCATAAAATCATAGAACTGTGTGTTGGAAAGGACCTTAAAGATTGTCTGTTTCCAACCTCTCTCCCACTGGAACAGGTTGCTTAGTGACGTTTAATATGCTGCATGTTATCCCAGCCCAGCAGGTGGAAATTGATGACAGGTGCTAGGGAAACCTGTTTCATCCTTCTTGTCTCTGGACGGGACAGTGGTGCTTTGAGATCTCTTCAAGGAGGTGTGGGGATAAAATCCAGTGAGGTATAGTAAATATGTAAGGAAACACTGTAGTTTTGGGAATCTGGGAATAATTACTGCAATCCACAGTGTCACAGAAATGCTCCTAGAAAAAGTCTCAGGCATGGCTAAACTGAGTTCATTCTATCCAGAATGTACTTAATTACCACAACACTTACATAAGCAGTTATATCAATCACAAAAAAACCACAGAATGATCACGTGACAGCAGAAATCACACCTTTTCTTTGATTTGAATTAGGTTTGTATCAGGCCTATAATTCTGTTATACAGAACTTAATTTCCATTAAGTCGTGCTTTATTCACAGGACCAGTAAAAACTCAATTCCGTAACAAAACCATTGTGAAACTCAGCTTTTTTAAATTCTCCATGTGAAAGGCATGGAGGATATTCAAGACATTGACCAGCCTTTTTCATATTTTTTTTCTTTTGGAAATTTATAATAAAAAGTGTGAAAACCAGTAGAATTTTAATAACATAAGAAAACATGAAGAGAAATTTTCTGAATATCTGTGAACATGCTCCAACACGTTCTCTAATGTAACTGTTCTCTAGCTGCTAATTTTCAAATCACACAGCAGCGGGAATCTCCTCAGGTCTCTAACAGCCCAGATTTCTGCAGCAAGACCATTTTGGAAAGTCAATTTGCTCTTGGGGAAAATCTTATCTCACTGTTCTCTGGAGGCACCAGAAGCTTTGAAGCAAAGGCAGAAGATGAAATACTCCTAAGGCCATAGAATCATTGAATCACAGAATCATTTAGGTTGGAAAATTCAGATTTTCCAAAACAATAAAAGCAATGCACAACTTACGAATTTCCAGTGAACGTCCAACTCACTCATACGCTAATAACCAGTAATCTGTACCCCAATTGACAGATATCTTACCATTGGAAAGGAAAAAAGCTATAGGTTTTGCTAGATGATATAACTAGATCAAAAAATAGGAAAAAGAACTCCAATACTTAAGTCCCTGCTCTCTACATTTTTTTTTCTGTTTTATTTCTGCTTTTGTAACTAAGACAAGTACCGAATAACTTCCATTCCTCCACATGAACAAAAATAGTGAGTCTAATTTTTACTTAAAACAGCAAAGCATGCAGCTGCCATGATGCAGGAGTAGTGGTGTGGTAGCAGTGGCAGCAAGATGCTCTGCCTGGAATGCAGTCAAACAAGTCAAACCATGCTCTGTTTT
The DNA here is from genome assembly GCA_035584755.1 of Thripadectes ignobilis. Lineage (NCBI taxonomy): Eukaryota > Metazoa > Chordata > Aves > Passeriformes > Furnariidae > Thripadectes > Thripadectes ignobilis. The sequence goes on along the minus strand of JAWMRC010000089.1, from coordinate 210,668 downwards.
GCAAAGCTGTCAGTGGTGGACAGAGAGGGGTAGTCATGCTGCTTTTGGTTTTGAATTATTCTAAAACCAGTCTGACTCACCAACCCCAGAGTTAAGCATCTTAAGAGAACACACAAAAAACCTCTCATCAATCAGCAGACAAGATCCAGAGCTGCAAAAACAAGAATGCAAATGATTCCCTTGCCTCTGAATATCATGCAGCCTTCCTGTACCCAGCTCTGTATAAAAAGAAGAGTGCTCAGCCAGACAAGGGATGCGATTCTCCCCGGCTACCTCAGCAAACTGTACATTTTTGCCTAAAGCCTTGGGCAGAAATGGTGTAAGGCATTGCCAGGGCTTTCCTTTTCTTGCTTGAGGAATGCCTGGCCAGCCTTTCACTCATGACTCCTCCTTAAGCATCACCCCGGTGTTTTCTCAGAAGCTCTTCATGCCTGCAGCAGCATTTCCAACATGGAAATGTTGGAGGCAGCACTGCCAACACGGCACTGGAGCTCCAGGGGCCCTTGGCCAACACTTTGGCATAAGCAGAAAGGGAAACACCCCAGGAGAAGGGGGAGTAAGCGGCATCCAGAAGCTTTGTCATGGAAGTAACCATTTATTTTCTTTTCCTTGCCTAAAGACTTGCTGCAGCCCTGCTACTGCTGATCTTGGTGTGGCCTTTTGGTGGAACGGGTGCTGTCTGGAGACCTAAGGGTCCTCTTTCGCAGACGCCGGGGTGTCGCGGGTGAGTGGTCTCTGCCCTGGTCGGGGGCGGATGGGCTGTCCCGGGCAGAGGAACTTGTGGCTGCTGTTGTCTCACCCTGCTCTGCAGGAATGGACACAGACGAGGGGCTGGAATGCCCCTGCAGGGTGGCCTCCAATGTGCCAGATTCCTCTTCCATATTGGAGTCTACAATGTCACTGGATGGGGCCTGGCTGAGGGTGGGAGTATTCCCCTGAGAGGCAGTGGAGCTGGAGCTGGCTGCAGAGATCTCATCCTCCTCCCTGGCAGCATGGGACTGCCGCAGCCTCCGGACCTCCTCGCTGCACTGGGTCTCAATGATATTGAGGATGCCATGGACCAGTGGTGCAGTGTATTGCTGGAGGCGAGGCTCCAGTCTTTGAATCAAGACCTCTCTGTCTGGTCCGTAGACACAGAGGGCGAGCAGGATGCCACTCTCTGCACTCTTTACCTGCCACCACTCGCCCCCATATATCATCTCCAGTCCCTGGCACAGCCAGGGCCGCACAGGGGCCAGGAGGTTCTGTCGCCTTCGGAAAAGTTCTGCCCAGAGCTCAGGCAGGATGCCACCCACGGCCTCCGACCCTACAGCCTCCATCTCTGTGGGGACTGTTACCATCTGTGGAGAAGAGGCAGGAGATGCTGGAGGGTCAAGGGAGTTGTTTTCGGTCAGGCCTCCAGGGGCTTCTGCTGCCTGGCTGGTGGGTGCTGGTGACTCTCTGGGAGGTGCGATGACACAGTGTAGGTAGTCATCTCCACCATGGTCAGAAAACTTGACAGTCAGGATGGGTCTTCTGCAGAGCGGGCAGGCAGGATTCTTTTCTGCCCAACGCAGGATGCAGCCCAGGCAGAACCGGTGGCCACAGGGCATCGCGTAAGCAACATCATCTGGAGCGTCACAGCAGATGGGGCAGCTCCATTCCTTCCCTGAGGCCATGTCTGCTTGTTCCCACAGGCTGCCCTGGGCTCTGACAGCACCCACATTTATGGACCAAGGGATATGAGGTCACAATCCATCTCCCAGCACCACCACAATCCACTGCCAGGACTGGGATTATTAGGATTACTATCACCTCCACCACCCACTGATGTCACAGTGGACATCAACTGTCCTGCTCCTCTTGGAAACCCCTGTGGCCCTTGAAAGAACACTGCCAGTGGAAGCTGTCCTCTGCAGGAGTCCCTGCTGCCACTACAGAGAGAAAGGCACCAAGAAACTATGGGATCTGAGTAAATGGATTCACAGCTATACAAAAAGTATGGAAAAAATAGCGAGGTTGTATGTTGGTCCATCACCAAACATCAGAAAGTCAGCACATGGGGGTACAGGAAACCAGGAAAAAATTTCAGGCAATACTGTGAGGAATGGCTGGATTTCACAATGTGTGACGGAGAGTTTTTCTAAGGAGGGAGGAGTGGTAGAAAGTATTTTTCAGATTTGTTTTATTTCTCATTATCCTGCTTTGATTTTGACTGGTAATAAATTCAATTAATTTCTCCAAATCAGGTCTGTTTTTCCAATCACAGTAATCAGTTTGTGATCTCTCCCTGTCGTCTCAACTCATGACCCTTTCAGTATATTTTCTCACCCCTGTGCACTTCTAGAGGGCTTTTCCCCTTCCCCTGATCCTCCTGGATGATATACTGAAACACATGAAAGACAGGGAAGTGGTTAAAGACAATTAACACAGCTCCAGCATTGGCTAATCACACCTAATTTAATGGCCTTCAATAACAAGAGGAGTGACAGCATCAACAGAAAGGGAAAAGCTACAGGTGTCATGTACCCGGACTTTTGTGAAGCTTCCAACACAGTCCCCCACACTATTCTTCCAGCTACATTGGAAGGAGATGAGTTTGATGGATGGATGAGGAAGTGGCTGGATGGCCACCTCGAAAGCATCACCTCAGTGCCCAATTGGAAATGAGTAACATGATCAATGACTCTATGAGGAAGGAATAAGAAAGTAAGGAGCTCTCAGTATATATTGGAAAGGGTGAGAAGGAATGCTCTCTTAAAGCATGAAGCATTGATTTAGAAACCGATCTATGATTTGGTCATTATGTAATCATTATTGCAATAACGAAAATAATTTCATTGTTCCTGATTTAATAATACAACAAGAGTAAACATAGGCAATGCCAAGTGGTAAGCCAGCTGTCCACACATTACAAAGTATTCCTACGTCACATGCTAGGCCTATTTTCAAGAAGAAATGGCACAACTAATTTGACACAGTCTTTCCTGAACTTATAGTATATGTTTGATGTTTTTGTACAAATAATTCTGAAACTGTTAATTATTTGATGTTGAGGAGAAGAGAAAACACTTAAGAGATTAAGTACTGGTCAACAGAATGTCTTGGTAGCAATTCAGGGCCCTTCAGACATGCAGATTCACAGACAACTTACCTCTTTCCCCATGGCCAAAAGAAAATTGTAGATCCTTTAGGGAACCATTTATATTTTTGATAATATTTTTTCTCCATAAGTCTGTTGGGACAGATAAGGATTTCTTTCCTATGAAAACGCTAGAATGAGGAGACTCTATTCCACAGTATTCATTGCAAATCAAGGGTTCTCTAGGAATGTCATGGTCCAAGATGCTGAAGACCTTTGCCCTGCTTGCACCTCTAAACTTCTCCTCCTCTGTGTCGCCAAAGAAGAGCTTTGCTTTACAAAAGGTGACAATGAACATGAGGCAGCATAGTTCAATTTTAGGATTTGCAAAAGCATTTTCATAAGGCTGTCACCCCACCTCTGCAATCCAAGCCCTCTTTCCAGCATGAAAGATGTTTTTGAGTAACAAGAAGAAAGATCTATTCCATTTCTTGCAGCCTCCTATGTTCTCAGGTCAGTGGTTAGGTCAGGAAATCTTATATGCACACGTAGTAGTTATTTAGCTGTCGGAAAATTGCTCCCTGATGGGCATAACTTAATAGTGTATTTGAGTAATGGATCAGAACCATCTTTTGCACAAGAGGTTTTGTATCATCCAATTTGCCTGACAATTTTGATGCATCTATTTTTCAAATTCTTCATTCATTTTTTTCATATCTTTACAATGAAGCTATAAAAGCATTTGTCAGCCTTCATCAGATTCCTTCACATTATAGTTATTTCAGACACTTTACTTTAACAGAGATCCAGTTCCTTCGTTTCACCATATCCTACAGACAAGAAGAAAACGTTGTCTTGTAAAATGCAATGCAATGAAGAAGAAAAAAACCCCATAACTAAATACACTTATAGAACACTGAACTCTTCAAAGAGCTACTCCCATAAATCCAACAAAGAACAACTTCCACAATGTTACAAAGCAGAATAGAAATTATGCAATTCCAACACAACATACAGATGACCTAGGTAATAAGGAACTATGTAAAAAGATTAGGTTTCACAAACTAAAAAATACAAACTGCCAATCTGTATTAATTTAAAAAAGGAATTATGATTCTCCTAGGTCCAGTGTCAGCACAGAGGTTTCCCATCTCAATATAATTTTATCTCATTTATTTAAAGATAAAAAGAATCACTTTCCTCAGTAATAATGCCAGTGGAGGAGATGATGAATTCCTATCCCTGTCTCTAAGCCCACCTTGTCCCACAACACAGTGGAAGCAGCAACTTCTTCACAGGAAAAAGAAAACTCTTCTTATTATGGTCTAAGACCCATTTTTCAATTTTCAGATGTTTCTAGTTGCCATGGCTTGCTGCAATTCCATCAGGTACTAAAGATTCAGAACAAGATGCATTGCATCAAACTCCATTATCTGTGGCATTTAGAGTAGAGGACAAAAACTCACATGAGAGAAAAGATCAGGTTGGCACACCACACTTCCATATATGAGATGCTCACATGTAAAGGCTTCTTAGAATACCCTGGCCAAAAGCACATAAAATAATACATAAAGTAATTTTAATTTTCTGTATTTTTATGCCTCAGGACAGGAGAGAGAGCAGGATCTCTGCAGGCTGTACATACAGTCAATGTGACTGACAGATCTTTAGAAAAAGCAACTCACCTTTGAACTTTCCAATCACTGTGCAATGACAGCAATTTGTAGTAAGGTCTCAGAAAGAACTCCAGCTGAAAATAACTCTGAAATTTAGGGAAGTTCGTATCAAACCTTATCTTTACATGAACCTTTTTCCTTTATGTTAAAGTGAACCAAAGCCCCAGCTCTGAGCACTACATTCTAGCACAATTCAGGTCCAGACCTGTATCTCAAATTGCATCTCAGATTTATTTACGTGCTATCTTGGCTTTTCATGATCATAAGCTTTTTGTAAGACACTTAAAAACCGTAATTGTCTTAACTGTCAAAATCACCAGCAAACTGTATAAAGAAGCTGCTGTGAATCTTAAATCTTATGTCCACGTACTGCATATTCAATATAAGTGGATTATAGCTATATATGCGTACATTTTTTGTACTGCTTGGAAAGAAAAACACATTTTGGGAATAGAGAGTAAGGCTCCTGAGATGAAAGAATCTCACTGATATCAGTGAGATCAAATAAAATAAAGTACTACTTAGCACAAGCAACAAAGGTAAGAATCTGATTTTAACTAGTTTCATTGTTAGGACAATTGATAACCAAACACTGCAAAATCAAAACTCCCTACAATATTAATATATTCAAAAAGTGAGGATAGTACTTAAAATACTAATTTTAGGACTACTGATAAATTGTCAATAGCATTAAATGTAGAAAATATGAATGTCATGTGTTACTAAAATGATGTGTTTTCCCCATTAAAGCTTTTAAATCTCTCCAGAACCCTCAACATGGTTGACTCCTTCTTTGAATATATCGCAACCATGTTTTAGGCTAGTTAGTATCTGCAGTTAGGCTTAACAATAATGATAATAATGATAATAATAATAATAATGAAATTAATTATGTTAATTTAGCTGTATTATGACAACTCAACTGGAGGGCTGTGAACTTCTGTGCACAATACTCTTCCTCCCATATTCTTTTAAAAGGACACTACAAACATCAAGGTTGAATGATTTTTTGAGTGCTTATTTTCAACAATAAACTTTACAGGGGAAGCCTCTGGGCTTTAGGTATCTTTCCCTTTTCAGGTGGTGTGTGTCCTTCTTGGTCCTTCTCAGTCCCCTCTAGATGTTCCAAGAGATTCTGGTTCCCTGTATTCCCCAAACAGAGAAAAAAAGAACATGTACAGCAACCACAGCTGTCATTAAAACATCAGGAAGAATACCTTCATGGCACATGTTGATACGAGCAGGCAAATTATGCTCTGTTTATCATATTTAAGCAGTGGATATTATTTATACTTTCAGGCAATTTTTCTCAAAATTGGCTAAGCGCATTCTAAAATGCCTAGACGACTGGATTGCCTTTATTAGCTCATAAGGTTTGCTCTGCTACCTTGTTACTTGCATAATTCGGTACAAATATCCCTGCACATGCCATGGTTACAACCAGAACAAAAGACAGACTGCAAACATTTACATTTGACTGAATGAAGCAACAGACTAACAATTCATACAGCTACTTATGCACATCTCTAATTTCATGGCTGCCTATGGATATTTCACCCAACACAGTTCTGTATCTCACAATTAAGTTCATGTGTTTTAAAGCATTAGACTTCAGTTTTCCAAAAACCTTTCAGTTCCTGTAGCTATCTTTCAAGAAATATTCTATACTTATTCTGCACCTTATTAGTGGATTCTTGCCTCAGTTTAAAAAACAAAACAAAACAAAAGAAAAACAAACACCCAAGATGTCTGTCAAGGAAAGTGAGGACTGGGAAGAAAGTCTCCCTCTCCTCAAGCCACCACAGCCTTTGAAAGCAAGAGGTTTTAGGCAGAAAATGTAGAGGATAACATTTCTTTACTACAAAGATATAGAACAAAAAGAAACAGAACGGGCAATACCACCCGTAGCCCAAACGCTGAAATGCTGGTGTCCCACTTTGTCTTTCGCTGCAGTTACAGCCACAAACATCAGGGGAAAAGTGAAGGCTCAGGCAGAAGAGCAAGGGGCTAACAAAGGGGTGAGTGGAGGCTCCCGAGCCAGCACTCACAGAGGACACAACACAGGAGGTGCAGGGTTGGGGGCAAGCCAGCATCCCCCTAGAGATGCCATGAGCCCCAGCAAAGCAGCAGCCGGACACCAAAGCCCAAGGGACCGGAGCTCAGTGGGAATGAATGTGGGGCGCCCTCCCACACCGCTCCCTGAGCCAGGGAAAAGGGACAAGAAAACGATAAAACCTGTCCCCACCAAATTCAGACCTCCCTGTCCAAATGCTTTCCCAAGCCATTAGGTTGGTATCTAAGGGGCATCAGCTACCCTTTAGTTTGGCTTGGTTGCAGGCTGTCCTCTCAGAGACTGGGCTACACCACCCTTCCCCTTCTCCTTCCCTGTCCCTCCGCTTCCCTTCCCAAACCTTCCCTTCCCTACCCAAACCTTCCCCCTTCCCAAACCTTCCCAAACTTTCCCTTCCCAAATCTTCCCTTCCCCTCCCCTTCCCTTCCCCCTTCCACAGTGGTCATGGGCAAAATTCAAGCAGGAGTTTTTTAGCACCCATGACAATTCTACACCATTCTTTGTAGACCTTGTTATTTGCACAAAAATCACACCGCAGTATTTTTATATTAACCACTTTGGTGATAATACATTGAAATTGTGTTGTGGGTAAGGAGATGAAAAGGGCTATAGTGAAAAACAAAACAAAACAACAAAAAACACAATAGAAGCACTAGAAACAGTAAATTCTTGGTTGTGCACATAGCTTGGTCACAGGCTTGCCAAAGGTTTGCCCAAATGTTTGCTGATTACACTTCCAAGTGTGCTACCTAAATCCACCTAAATCTCCACTTCCAGACGGAATTTTAGAATTACTCATGACACCGGTCAAAGTTAATGTAGGACTAAAATCAGTGAAGTCAATAGTTGGTTGGTATCCTTAAACTTATATGCCTTTGAAGTACAGAATCAGAAAAGTGAAAAATATAAAATCAGTGGAGACTTAAAAAAACCTGCTTTATCCTCTGTAGTGCTGTTGTCCTATTTGGGAATTGTCACTTCTTTTCTTACATGTTTTACTCTAGGAGCAAGGATGTGAAATGACACGCTGTTACTCTGTGAATTGACCGATCAATAGTGGGTTTTATGATTCACTAACTTGTATTGGACCTGTTATGATTACCCGCACAACAAACCCACCCCAGCACTTTGGCCTCTGTGGTTACTGAAACTGAGGGCTGGTTTGATTTCAGACTGGGTTATGTCGAACCGCTGCCACTTCAGGCACAGGAGTGATCGATGCGGCCCGGGCAGGCAATGAAATCAGTAATTTCTGTGTGGTTTCCCCGCCAGGAGCCCCCGCACCCCCGAGCCCTCCCTGCCCACCGCGCCCGGCCCGCTCGGCCCTCACGCCCCGCCTCAGCCGGGCCGGGGGGCGCCGCCGCCCTCCACCACAGCAGCGCCGCCGTTCCGCAGCTCTCTAACACCTGCTTGGTGGCTCCGTTTGTTTTCATTTGTTTCGGTTTGTTTTCTGTTCGCCGCCTTCTCGCCACTCCCGGCGGGCCCCGCGCGGGGCGGCCATGATGGGGGGGGCGGCGGAGGGAAGGCGGCCATGATAGGGGCGGCCATGATGGGCGGGGCGGTGGCCATGATGGGGCGGCGGCCATGATGGGGAGGGCGGTGGGAGGGCGGCCATGATGGAGGGCAGCCATGATGGCGGGGGCGGGAAGAGGGCTGAGGCAGAGCGGGGTGTGAGATAGAGCTTTGTGTGTGTGTCTGTGTGTGTGCGTGTCTGTGTGTGTGCGTGTGTGTGTGCGTGTGTGTGTGTGTGAGTGACAGAGTGGGGTGTGTGTGATAGAGACGCTTCCCACAGCCGTGTTTTGCAGAGCCATGTTCCACAGCAGCACCCAGTGCCGCTACTGGACCTTCTGCGGCGAGGAGGAGCTGTCGCGGCGCCGGGCCGAGGCGAACCGCAGGGCCCGGGTCAGGGCCACGGCCAACGGCAAGGTGGGACGGCCGGGAGGGGAAAGGGACAGGGACAGGGACAGGGAGGGGGGCATGGACAGGGACAGGGAGCGGGGTCGGATCAGGGACAGGGAGCGAGGCATGGACAGGGAGAGGGAGCGGGGCCGGGAGCGGGGACGGGGACAGGGAGCGGGGACACGGGCGGGGACAGGGACAGGGAGCAGGGCCGGGAGCGGGGACAGGGACAGGGAGCGGGGACAGGGACAGGGAGCAGGGCCGGGAGCGGGGACAGGGACAGGGAGCGGGGCCGGATCAGGGACAGGGAGCGGGGCCGAGAGAGCCCCCGCCGATCCCCCCCATGCCCATGCCCAAGCCCGGGGTGCCGCCCCGCAGGTGCCGCAGAGCGAGGCGGTGCTCCTGGAGCCGCACGAGGAGCTGGCCCTGTGCAAGTACTACGAGAAGCGGCTGCTGGAGTTCTGCGCTGTGTTCAAGCCGGCGATGCCGCGGTCCGTGGTGGTGAGTGCCAGTGCCGGCCCAGCCCTCGGCCCCCCTTCTCCTTCCTTGCTCCTCTGGGCACGCCTGTCCGGAAAGCCTTTCACTTCCAGCAGTGCACTCTCTGGCCACTTTTTATCTTTGCTTGCTAGCTTGTTAGTTTGGTTTTCGTTTGTTTCCCGAGGCGTTTCAAAACGAGTTATTTCTCAACGTGACCATGTGCTTGTGGCTCTGAGGCTTTCATGGGTGACTGAGCTGTTCTGTTCTGCACCCTTTAGCAGAGCGCAGAAACAAAGCAATGCTAGATTAAGGTTGATTTTACAGTAAAACGGTGATACAATAAAGCAGCCTCACTGAAGGAGGCACACCCACATCTGGGCTGTCGTTCAGGTGTTTCTCAAGTAGTAGTGCTTGTCTGACTGAAGAATAACAGGATCAAGCATTTGTACTGGCAGTACACTCAGCTACAAAGGAAAAAGAAAATTAGCTTGAACTGACTTGTCTTGAACACAGACAGTGTTTCAGAAGGGAGGGAGTGGGGACCCACAGCTGAAGCAGGGAGTGAAATTCTGCTGCTCTTTCACTGAGTCATGAGTGGCTTTGGTACTCTGGCAGTCCTTCCTTCTTCTGGTGGGTGTGGTGAAGAGTGCCCCACTTGAGGATGACGTTGAAAAGGTGGCAGAAGCTACCCCATGGCATGTTCTGTGAAGCCAGGCTTAGGTTTGAGAAGTGGCCCCTGTAGAGCTTTGTCAAGCAGTGGTTTTTGAAAACACCTCCTTGCATACAAATAAACATGTTGCATAATTTACTGAGCTAAAAAGTCAAATGGTTGGGATGGCTCACAACTTTCTGGATAATTTTTTTTCAGTCTTTGGTTTTTAAATTTTGTTCAAATACCATTTTTTTCTCATGTAGGCTTTTAGAGCATTGTCTTCCAGAACATGTTGAAAAATAGAGGAAAAAGTTTTGTAAGGCTGTCATGTTGTAAGGTTCTTGCAGGCATAAATGTAGACTTTGAAATATTTAATAATGGCATGGGTTTGGATGTGTCTTGGTGCCTTAGTGCATTCTCTATGTCTGTAGTACATATTCAGACTTTTCGTATCTGTGATATTTTAAAATGTATTTATTTTTTTTTCTTAATTCATTTTTATTTCTTTCCTCCCCATTTTTGTTTTGAATTTAGGGAACAGCTTGCATGTATTTTAAACGTTTTTACCTCAACAACTCAGTGATGGAGTATCATCCTCGGATAATTATGTAAGTTATCAAGACTTCTTAAGTTATTCTGTCAAGTGGAACATTGAAGGTATAATCTTTTTATTTGCAAAGACCTGGGAAACAAAACCAAGAATGGAAATCTCAAAGCTTAAATAGTAAAGACAAAATACAATCTGTTTGGAAAAGTTTGTTGTGTTCAGAACATTGTATTTTGAAGATGCAAATTTTCTGAACAGAACTCTTGATAGAAGAGCAGATGCTGCATATGTGCATATGTGAATTGTCTGGTTTTTTTTTTTTCCTCCTCAAGGCTAACATGTGCATTTTTGGCCTGTAAAGTAGATGAATTTAATGTGTCCAGTGCACAGTTTGTTGGTAACCTTCGAGAAAGCCCTCTTGGACAGGAAAAAGCTCTTGAACAAATACTGGAGTATGAACTGCTTCTGATTCAGCAACTGAACTTCCATCTCATCGTCCACAATCCTTATAGGCCATTTGAGGGATTCCTAATCGATTTGAAGGTAACAGTGTTTGATGTTCTACCTCCTGTGTGTTGTAAAGTGATACAAGTCTGTCTTAGGTTCTGTTAGAAAACTTTGTTTCCTTTTGTACCAGTGGTCTTAAAAGATCCAGTTGCTTACTTTGCTAAATATTTGCTTTTTAGACTCGTTACCCAGTGCTGGAAAATCCTGAAGTTTTGAGGAAAACAGCTGATGACTTTCTCAATCGAGTGGCTCTGACAGATGCATATCTGCTGTTTACTCCCTCACAGATAGTTCTCACTGCTATATTATCTAGTGGCTCAAGAGCAGGAATTAACATGGAAAGGTAGTATTTTCTTTTTTATAGACATGGTTTAAGCAGTGTATTTGCTTCTCATATAAAATTGTTTTGTTCTACTCATTCTTAACTAGTAGAATTGTGTATTTACTGATTGTTAACATCGTATGTTCTTTAGGTATGTTTCAGAATTGTAGTGGTACTGTTTGTTTCATTTTCAAAGAGTAGGTGATAAATGCAATTAGTTGGTGTCTGGTTTTTATATTCCTTTGGAAGAAGGAAAAAAAAAAGAAGCCTGATGACTTTGCATCTGTTAGAACAGCATAGGATTTTCAGACTCATCCTGCAGATTACAGTGAAAATTAAAGTGGAAATACAGTAGAAAGAGAGTATGAAACATCTGAGAATCACTTAAAGAAAAAAGTAAGGTTTTTAAAGTTCTAGAGTCAACTGAAACTACACTGAACTGAAGGCTACTAGGCATGCTGAAATTAAATGCTGTATTTGGCTGGTACAACTTCGGTTTCCATGGAAATGAACTAATCCTAAGGTGCTGTTTTAAATCAGTTCTTTCTTTCGTTTCTGTGCCCTAGACACTGCTGTTTGCACAGGCATCATCAAACACTTTGGTACCTTTGCTGAAATGCATAGTTTGGTTGGTTCTCTCAAAGACAAAACATACGCTTTTCTTCAGAAAAACAGCTGAGGTGGTTGCTGTAAGGAGCTGTACTTGGTATATTTTAGTAACATGCCATTACCTGTGAGCATTTTGTGTCTGGAGTGTAACACAAGCAAACAGTTCTTTTAAAACAAACTCTCCTTCCCATGCTCTAAATGTATCTCAGATCTCTTTTTCAAAAAGAAATAGTATTCTCTACAGGGTTCACTGTTCTTTCAGAATTGTGTAAAAACATTCAGGTGCTTACTTCAGTCTGAAACTTCATCTCATTCCTAGATTATATTCTGTACTGCTTGTGCCAAAATTCAGAAAAGCATGCTTGCAAAAGTTACTAAAATAATTTGTAGATAGCTTGGGAAATGAGGTATCTGAGGTTGTTTGCATGTTCAGGAAGAACTCCAGTCTTTGTCACCTGTCTGCACCATGCAGTTGTTACAACCTTGTTATTGCTTTATGTGAGTTTTTGCTGCTGGACATGAGAGAAGCAAATGCTGAGTCTGTGGACCTGTGAGCAGGTGCACTTACAGAGGGGACAGAACATGGAGGGATCTGAAAACCTCTTTCCTGTGATGGAAGGGCTAAAACTATTTGCTTGTTGTGGGTCTTGGTGAGGAGCGTTGCTCATGTGTGTTGGGGTTTTACCCAGGCAGTGTGCATGTACTGGTGTTCTTACTAATAGAAAGTTTCAATCTCATTGGGAAGAAGAAGGGACCCACAGGCTCTTACAAGACAGCATTTAGGAATGGCTTTCAGCTGCCAAAAGAAGCAGGCCTGTCTTGCAAGCTGTTTTCTGTGGGTCAGTCTTAAAACTACCCTTCTGTAGTTTTGGTTTGTCCCATGGTTATCTCCTGTACAGTAATGTGATCATGTCATAGAATTTCAAATGTAATTTATCTTACCTCTGGGAGACTTACTCAGAAATGTTGAAGTCTGCAGTGTTGGAACTTCAGTTTTTCACATGGCTGGGGGGAATACTGTTTTCAAGCTCTTACAGCTCTTGCTTTTTTATAACTTCATAGAAGTTACATAACCAAAGTATTCTTACTTTGTCTAATCATAAAGTTCCAGCAGATGTAAACAATAAATAATACACCTTTTGTTAATGGATAGTAACTGCCACAGATAATTATGACCTTTAGGAATTTATTCTTCCATGTCTCTTTGCAGCTATTTAGCAGAAAGTCTTATGCTGAAAGAAAACAGACCAACCTTATCAAGACTACTAGAAGACATGAAATGTAAGTAAACATTAGAACTTATGATAAAGATTATCTCTAAAGAAGGAGAAAACATCTTTTTCCAAATGATAAAAGCTTTAGGCAGAAGGATGTGCTTTAAATGGTTTTGTTCACCTCAGGGCATGCACATGATAAGTAAAACATGGAAAGTGGAATAAATTACCCACAATGTGGATGGACAGGGAGAAAACACTGAGACACAATGAACAAATTAAACAAATGAAAATGAAAGAGGGAAGGAGCCTACTTGATGCTTTCAGAACATAAGAGCTAGAGTCAGTCCTAGCAGCTGACTCAAGACAGGATTAAATGGCTTTCCAAGTCACTGTTTTAAAAACCGCAGCTTCAGGCAAAGCTTGCACATACCTACTACTACCACCAGAGGGTACCTTTTGTCAGCCAAATGATTAGAAGCTGTGAAGATGTTTCAAAAGATGCTTAGCTTCACTAGTGTGAGAATATATATATGTGTATGTGTGTATATATATATTCATATATATACCAAACATCAAGAATACTGCCATGGTTTAGCTATGCTAATAGGAAATGCTGATTATTACAGTGAAAATGCTGGGATATGAAATTCCCAGTAAGTAGTCACCTATTTGATGCTTTAAGTTATTGCATGCATTCAAGATGAGACTGGCAGCATTAAAACTGCAGTCTTTGGCAAGGCTGACATACAAGTCACTAGAGTCTATAAATTCAATTTAAATTGAACTTACAAGACTTAAAATCTCTTTTCCTTTCTCTTCTTCTAACAAAAAAGTAGTCTTCAGGTTTCCATTGTTGAGATCAAAGGGAATACTTTTCCATTATTTTGGAAGGTAGCTTTAGCCCAAAGGCAGCTGTTCTGTAAACATATGATGGTTGGAAAGAAATTTTGGAAGCATTTGTAAATGACTTTTACAGAGTGTTGGTAGACAAAAAAATCTTCTTTCTTGAAGGGTAGCAGTCAGTTTAATTTGTATTATTAACAAGACTAAAACCAGTACTTTTTTTAAGACAGAGGTGCTGTGCTAAATGCAGAAAACCCCTGTGTATTTTGAAGCTTCTTAAGAGAGTAACAGGAACTCTACATTATTACAGTTTACGTTGAGGAAATCTAGAGTGAAGTGATGCTACTGACTTGTTTCAGTGGAGTTATAATGAGGGAAGGAAGGATAAACTGTTGGCTCAAGCCTGATGATGACGGATAAGCAATAATAGCAGCCATGCTGCTGATTGATAAGCTTGTGTAATTCACAGGTGCCCACCAAAGCCACTCTGTTAGTGACCTCCATAGCTGGGCAGGGGAGAGAAAATACAATAAAAACCATGTGGGCTGAGATAAGGGCAGGGAGAGGTCACACCAGTAATTGTTACTGGCAAAACAGACACAGCTGGAGGAAATTAATGTAATTAATTGCCAATCAAATCAGAGCAGGGTAATGAGACATGAAAATCAAGTCTTGAGAGCCCTTTTCCCCACCACTCACTTCTTCCTGGGCTTGGCTTCACTCCCGAATTCTCTCCCCCCAGCACAGGAGGACTGTAGTCAGCTTGTCTCGTGTTGTTTCTGACACTGCTGCACAGGCTGCAGGTGGATCTCCACACTTGGTTGACTTCCACAAGCCGCAGGGGCACAGCTGCTTCACTATGGTCTTCCTCAGGAGTTGCAGGGAAATCTCTGTTCTGGTGCCTGCAGCATCTCCTCTCCCACTTTCCCACTGACCCTGGTGTCTGCAGGGCTGTTCTTCTCATATATTCTCACTCCTCTTTCCAGGAGCACTTACTGTTGCACTGGTGGGGTTTTTTTGCTCCTCCTTCAGTTGTTATCCCGTTGTTGATGGGCTCAGCCTTGGCCAGTGTAGGTACCTCTGGGAGCCAGCTGGCACTGGCTCTGTCAGACGTGGGGGAAGCTTCCAGCAGCAACTCACAGAAGCCACCCCTGTAGCCCCCCCCACTACCCACACCTTGACATGCAGACCCAACACAGCAAGGCAGAGCAGAAATTACTTATGTGCTTAGAGCTGTGTTGTTGCCATTGTAGGCATGAAAAATCTCATAAAGAAATATGAACTGCCGAGGCCTGAAGAGGTTGCTGCTCTAAAACAGAAATTGGAGAAGTGTCACAGCTTGGAGCTTGCATTTAACACAAACGCGTAAGTAGATATCTGATGGGTTAAAATTCTGCCTTTTTTATTGGTATAGGAACATTAGTTTTTCCTTACCTGCGTGAATGATTGAAGGTGAACACCCCTAAATGTGCACATAATGTTCACATGCTTGCTATAAGAGCGTCTACTGGAAGCCGAGAACCAAGGCTCAACGTAGTGCTTTCAGTAGTACATAAATGCAGTCTTTTGTGCTGATTTGCACTGCAGGCTGATTGTTTTGTAACACAAAACTCGAATCCTGGGTGGCTTCTAAGGTCTGGCCACTTGATGATGTATGCAGTGACAACTAAGGCCTTTAAAAAAACCACGTGATCAAAGCAAGAATTGTGTAAAGGGTTAATCACTTTTCACTTCAGTACACACTGAACTTCGAGCAAGCTGCTTGTTGAGGCTTTGGTAGTTTTTCATGTGACAAGTATGTCCATAATCTAATCTTGTGGTCAAATAAAGAGAGTCTAACTTATACCTGAATATTTCACTTCTCATCTGGGTTAGGAAGAAGAGGAAAGGTTATGAAGATGATGAGTATGTTTCAAAGAAATGTAAAATGGATGAGGTCAGTAAACTTACTTTACTTGTTTTTCCACTCCAACTTCCAGGACAAAAGTGACACAGCTACTGAGAAAAACTTATGCAGTAGTACATCTGTAGTATTCTTCTGTTACTCAGACTGAATCTTTTTCAATCTTTTTTTTTTTAAATGAGCCTGATTTCCTACTAGCCTGTGCTTGAAATGTTGTTAAACACTTGTCGTTTGTGGGGAGGAAGAAGAACATGAAGGCCATCCTTCCTGCTGTTGCTTGTTCTCTGAAAGTTACTTCATTTGACTTCTTGCTCGAAGCAAGAAGCAGGCTGGACTAAATTTCTACATCAGCCAGTTTGCAAAGCAAGGCTTGCATGAATTACAGATGGGTAGCTAGTACTTCAGGTTATAAGGTCAAGTACAAAGAAGGTGGAGATAAACTGATGAGGGTGACTTAACAAATGAAAACAGAATTAAGGTAGTCTTTCCAGAGCTATTGTTTGTGACATTGACTGGAAGTTGTAGAGAGTCCATTCTAGCAGGGGTGAAGAACCCTGTTGGACTCCTTGTTACTAAGGACACTACATGCTGATAGTCAGACACTCTAAATAAGGCATTTTGAAAAATATTGTTGTCTGTCAATCTCAGGATAAAATGCAAGATGTGTCTTTCTACAATTCAGGGAGTCTTGCTGTGCTAGATTATCATAGGTTGATGCTGTAATGTCAAACTAGAATCTAAAAAATTATTTAAACAAGATTATAATAAAAACAGCATTTGAAAGTATGTTCTAACAGAATGTGAAATCTTGAATATAACTATTTAATGCTGTAAAAACTTGGACTAGTGTTTACCCCAAATGCCCAGCTTAAAAAGCATATTGAAACAGGCAAGTTGGTAAAACAGGCACTTTGAAAACTTTGCACTTCCTGATCTAGTGACTTATGAGAACAGCTCCAAATGAACTCTGGAGATTTGACTTGTTCCCTCCCCCGGTTTAATCGCATTAGTTATGCTGCTGTGGTTTGAGGCAGTTTTGATTTTTGGAGCTTCTTACTAATTCATAATTCTGTTTCTATAGGAATAACATGATTGGATAAATTCACATAGCCTACAGCATTTCATGATAGGCTCTTGCACAGTTCCAACAGGAACAGGCTGTTTCCATGACTGTCAGAGTAGGTATAAATAACTAGGTGTAAGGTCAAAGGGCTGACTTGCCACAAGTTAAAATATTTTTTTAGTCTTTCCTCTTTTCATGGAATCCTTCTGTAAGTTCTTCATGCCTGACCATAAAGAACTCAGCATACTACATGCACACATTGCTCAAGATCTTGTGTTTTTCCCTTCCATTAGGAAGAGTGGACAGATGATGATCTTGTGGACTCGGCCTTACCTTGAAGGAAGATGGACTCCTACCACTCCAGGAATTAGTTTGGTGTCAGACGTGACCCTGCCTGCCACAGGATCCTTAGTCTGAGTATGGCTTTTATGTTGTTTTTATATTCACAATAAAACTTATTTGGCTAAAAGAAGTAGTTGTTCCATTAAACCCTCATCCATGAAGGGTCAAACATCAACAAGAAATACTTGCTTTTAGAAATCAGCACTTGTTTCTGGTTTGGGAACAGTTTGCTGTAGGTAAAGTGTAGGGTTAGAGCATGGCAGACACTAATTTATTTCCTTTTCCTAAACCTTATTCAAACATAAACAGTTCAGTAATACACACACCCAAATGCAGCAGCATTATCCAGTTTCATTCTTTTTGCTGCATTTTGTATGTAACAGGTAGATTAGCCAGGCGCCTCTGTGCTCCAGAGTTTGTATTTCTACTGTTATAGTACCTACATCCAGCCACCTCAATCCACAAAATAGTCCATTTTATACACTCTGTTGAAGATCTAAGTAGGGCAGAATGAGAGAATGTTAATGTTAACTGAGATGCAGTTTGATACAGACTTGACAGGGTTATGGGACAATCTTAAAAAAAGACTTCTGTAGTACCAAGGTCTTGCAAACAGGTGTGTTGTCACTATGGAGAGCTTCACCTGTGCTTGGTGAGTGCTGTACTTGGAACACTTCAGAGTTCTCAGCTGCAGCACTGGGATGCACCTTCCAGGGAGCTGTTCCAGCTGCAGACCAGGCAGCACACCAAGAGCCACTATAATACTGCAGCAAAGATCCAAAAGTAAAATCTGTGATTTCACGTGACAGTGAATTGAAAAAGCAGTTCTGATAGACAGGAGAAGCAGTCTGGGTGTTCTAATGGTATAACAACAGTGTTCATATGATAAAAATCAGTTAAGTGATTATCTCATTATAGTCTTGTTAGTGAATCTCAGCATCCTTTTATTCCCTATTATTAGATCACTGCCTAGAAAAGTAACATGCTGCAAATACCATCTGAATCAACAGCATATTTTACTTTTCATTTTTTTTGAAAAGTCTGTGGCAATGCCAGGGCCAGGGACACTTCCACTAGATCAGGTTGCTCCAAGCCCCATCCAACCTGGCCGTGAAGGCTTCTGTGGACAGGGCATCCCCAGCTTCTCTGACAGTGTGCCACTGCATCGCCACACACTCACAGGGAAGAATGGCTCCCTTTTATTAAATCTCAACCTATCCCAAGATGTTTAAAATCTACTTTCTCATATTGTGATGTAAAAAGTAAGGTGTATGGGCAAGGTATTGCTGTTCTGAGGATTCATGCTGGAAAAGTGACACAGTGTGAACATTTTAAAGTACACCACATTGTGCAGACACTCAAAAACTTCCACAGTAGCCAAAGTTAGCAAGTTTTCATAGAGTTGATATGCAGCTTGATTTATTTTAAAAACTTATTTTTCACTTATAAAAATAATATTTATGCTAGACTTACAGTACACAAAAGACCAAACAATACCTATTTTATAAAATGGTTTAATGAACGCATGCATGTCTGATACAATGATCAATAAATTTACTGAATTCAAATTATTTACTGTTGTAAACATTTTACAAAAGCATTGTGATTTATCTGGATATACAGTTCTTGATGGAAGAACTATTCAGACTGAATCAGTGGCACATCAAAAAAATAAAGCTGACCAGACCCATTCTGTATATTCTCTTTCAACATAATTCCAGCAAGAGAAACAGCATGGTATAAAAAGTGTACAGTAAAGATTGTTCCTACCATAACATCAAAATCTGGAAACTGTAAATACAAGTTAAAAGTGGTTGAAACAGTCAAAAGTCGTAATTATTGTAACCAGTCAGAAATTACAGTAAGAAATGTTATCCAGTTATAGGTAGTTGTCAGAACAACACATTTCTTCTCATGTCAGTTGATAACTGTTTTCCAACCAGACAGCAAAAACTTTGGCAATCAGAGGTGCTGGAAATAATTTTCAAAGTCCAAGTCACAGTCACAGCATTTTCACTGCGGAAGGTGAACTGTACACCAAGGCTCAGAGGTTGTGAAAACTGTTTCCAAGTGAAAAAAAGTGCAAATGTCCTGCACAGATAGCTTAAAAAAACTGCTGGTACAATCATTCACCAACAGGATCTTTGTTTTCTTTTTGCATAGTTCACACATCACTGGGAACGTGACAAGGGTGTGCTATTTTTGGCAAGAGCAAGAAGAAAGTGATACTGGTTTGAGTTGCCATGTTGGGCATGCGGGATCCATGCAGAGTTCAGGTAGAGGGCTGCTACCTGATGTTGTTAGACACTGAATACTGATTTTGTTTTTGTTGTAGCAGTTCAGTAATGGCCAAAAGCTTCTTAAGAACATGCTGCAGAGAGAGAGAGAGTCAGTAAAACCACACATTAGCTACTGGAAACAGAACTGCCCTCCCTGGGCAGCATTTTCAGCATCAGCCCATCAGATCTGTGAGACTAGGGAGTTTAAATATATTAACAAGAATAAAAAAAGGCAAACAACATCTGATTCCCTAGTCAGTAAGAGAAGTCTAAAGCAGCAGTATGAACTTTGCCTCTCCTCCCATGGATCTTGCTACTTCATGGTTTAACAGGGGGCAGAGAAACCATACAGCTAACACACTGCTGGGGTTTGCTAGCAGAGTTTGCCAAGTTAACAGGTGTACTGGCAACCTAGCAATGATAAATGAGGTATTAACAGAAAGCTAAGGAAAGCAAATCTAGTTCTCAACTGAAAAAAAAGAAACAAGATCTGAAAACTAATGACCCAGAAAGCCGCTCAGGAGAAAGTAATTTTTTAGGTTTAAGGTTTCATCTAGAAACTAAAACGTCCTCTGGAAAGTCAGAACAGGAGCCCTATGTGGCTTTGTCGAATGAAGAAACAAAACTATGAGCTATTTACCTTCACAGCTGATCAGTTCCTGGTGAAATGCAAGTATTTAAAAATGTTTATCAGTCACACTGCTACAGAAATACTACAAAAGGATCCCAGTGCTGAGCAGTAACTCAGGACATGCCACCTGTACCTGTGAAGTGCTCATTAACCCTTTTGTTACCTGCATCACGCCTCGCTCGTTGCTGAGTGTGCGGAGCTCGTCTGAGTGTGCCACGCAGATCTCGTGCAGGGCTGCCAGGTCACGGGACAGGTCAGTCCGAGAGTGCTCTGTAGTGTCTGGGAGCTCAGGAACATTCTTCAACAAAACAGAAGACAGCAGATTTAAATGCCAAGGCCAATTTTGGTCTTTCCAGCTAAATCCCCAGTCCATCTTTCTATTGTGTGTTACCTGTTTCCTCCTCTCCACAGGCACGGGTTTTTTGAGCATACTGCAATTGCTACTGCTAGTAGGGTTCTTATTACAAGATCTGGTATTGCTGTACTACCATTGAGCTGACCAGAAAGCTACCAGAAAGCACATGGAGACTCAAACATTTCCGCTAAATGAGGGGCAAATCTGTCCACTAGGAGCTTGCTTTTTTAATTTAATGAGAGAACACCAGCAACAAAATTCAGCAAAATCTGTTATCTATCAAGTAACTCACTAAACTGCTCACAAACCAATGCTGCTGCAATTAAAATATGCAAAATCCGTCATTTAAAGAAAACTGATGTAGCATAATATGCAGAAGTTGCAAATTAACCAGAAAAAGATGATATATGGAACCTACCCAAATGCCACATTCACTTTTACATCTGATCAACATACCCTGGGATGTCTTCTAGGTCACTTTTAAGGTACTAATTCAGAATGCTTGATATGTTTTTTTCATTTTGGTTTTTAATATGCATTATTGACTTTAAAATACATACATATAACATGAGGACCTAAGTCCTGTTATATAAGTATCACAGCACAGTTAAAAGAATACAGTGACTGCAGTTCACTTTCAAACCACAACATATAAAATACATGCAGTGACACTTTTGGCAATGCTAACCAAAATTCAACCTAGTATTTTTTAAACCAAAAATTAATTTACATCTCCGGTCAAAATCATGTGACAACTTATACATAAAAATTTCTGGTTTAAAACATGTTTTTAAATGTTCGCACTGTTGGCCAAAATTTCTAATCTTATAGCTATAAGATCTATTTTGAGCTTGTCACATTTACAGAGGCACTAAATTAACAAAGTCTAAGAAATATTTGATGGTTTTAACTGCATATGACAGATCACCAATCTGCAGTTTCTAAACATGCGTAAAAAATCCATTCAGTGACAAGCAATCAAAACTGCGCAGGAGTTGATGAATTTTCGAACTAGTTAAAGTGTAAAAAATTTTCATTTGTAATGTTGCTATATAACTTCAGTAAGTATTTTTTTTAACTACTTACACCAAGTTCATCCAAGAACATGATCATGCGATGTTTGTTGCTCTTGATGAATGGATTTACCCCTTCCATATATGGCTCCTGGTAATTTCAAAGAGCATTCATTCATTAACAAATCAATGCCAAGATAACTGTCACACCTGAAGTGAACACAGCGAAGTATGCAAACAACACTGCTAAACAACTATGTAAATTGGAACACTGGTACCTTTTTTCAGGTCAGTTTCTGATGTCTGGTGTGTAGCCAGTCAAAAGACTACAGAATTTGGTATTTTCTTGTATTTGGAAGATTGAGACTCTCTGATTCAGAATTTTTCTTACACATGCATACTGATATGAATTTGCATTACGATGAGTGTCTCTCAATATCTGGCTGCAATGAACAGATGCTCTACTTTCAGAGGTATGATCAGAAGTGTTCTCTTTCTTGTTTTTTTCATTAGCTCTTACAGTCCAGGTTCTGTGTGTCAGAGAAATACCTTTATAATGCCAGCCTGAAGTCATGCTCATTATGCTTATGTCAACAGATTTAATTTTAGCAATGTTTCAGCCTGGGAACTGACACAGACCAGTTACTGCTGGTATTCTCTTAGTGCTGTAAAAGAACCTTTATTGAAAGGTTGGGCTTTTTAGTGCAGTAGGTACACCTGACTTACAGCATTAATTGCGTCTAGCAGTATGATAGTACAAACAGAATTTTGAAGTGTTCTTCCACAGAAAAACACCAGTCTAAGAAATGACAGGAGTAGAGCAGAGTCAGAGGTTCTGCATAAGAAAACAGGAGCAGATTTTGCATGTGTTACAGAGGTACAGGTAAAAAATGTACTGGAAACATAGTTGTAGGTTGTCCTCTGTGTGTAAATTATATTCACCTTAGCTCCAAATTCAACCAGATTTGCTAAATTCTGCACAGACTTGGCGACCAGCGTCAGTGTTCTTGCAGCAGTGGGGGAAGGAGAATCTGGCAGGAATGCAAAGTAGAGAGTTACTGACCATTCCATTTAAAATTAACAGCAGACACATGAAAATAAACTTCTCCAATTTGTATTTTTAATAAAGTATTTCTAATACTATAAAAATGTAAACTAATTTTAATATCGTAACATCATACAAAAGATGATACTTGAGGAAATAAAACGTTGCTTTAGCATTATCACAAAAACATGTTAATCTGAACTTTTTACACCAGCAGTCATAGTGCAACTCAGATAAGGAGGTACCTAGCTTGCAAACTACCTGAAGATAATAAAATGCTGAAGAAAGGATCACTTGGTTCCAGGCCATGTTTCTCAAATGCTTTCTCCAAAGCATGTACAGAAATGATTACCGTGTGAGAGAAAGGAACTTTCTGTTCAACACAGTCCTTTCATTTAGTACAGTGTAAAGACTGAGGATAGAAAACATGCAACATGTCTTAAAAACTATCTATGAATAAGGAAAAAAAGCTTTTCTGAACCAGTTTTTTTTATTTTCTTCTGTATTTCCTCCTGGTTTTCCCCCTTTCTGAACATCCCTCTCTCATCAAGTTTCTGTATTTGAGATTGACAGTATTTAATGAGTCAAAAGACCTCTCCAGTAGCTGGAGGCCATGTAAGCAGGATGTTCAAACAAGTTGTCCAAGAATAATTTTCTAGGTGCACAAATGTATTCCAAGCTCTGCAGGCACATATAAACTTTATAAATCTTGCTCATTTCAGAGATACCATTGAATTCACCCATTAACTCTGGCAGTGTTCTGTATTGAAAGTGACATTTGAAGATCCCATAACTACATTTTTCACACTGCTAAAATATATTAAACAATGCTAGACTTTAACTCAAAATTTTATTATTAAATATCACAATGCATGTTTTTCTGGACTTTAAAACTACATTGTGGATAACCACAATGAAACCTTTAAAGGTGAAAAGCATATGCCGGTTGCCTTAAGGAAAAGTAAGCCAAGTGACATGAATGACTTGACTTTGAACACAGTATTCAAAAACCTTCACCTTTTGCTACATTAGACATTACAGTGATTTCATGCCTGCTGTATAAAATTATGGACTCAATCTGAAACATATAGTCACCTGAGATGATATTAAACATCCGTGGGTTCAGGATAGCAGGACAAATCAGTCGAAGAAAAACAAAGCCACTGAAATGGAAAGCACATTGTATTTTGTTCAATAGCATTAGAGAATTAATGCAAAATTGTGAAGCCCTCAAGGATTCAAGTTAGCATGGAATCTTGCTGAGCCAAACACCAAGCAACCAGCCTGTGCTCTCTGAAAATACTAACAAATTAAGATCATCATGCTATGGTTCAATGAACTATGATGAAAACTGAAAAACGAGGCCCATTGATTTCCCAATAAATCAGAACTCTTGAAATCATGTGGGAGGAACTTAATTGTGAAGTGATAACAAAGCCAATCCCAGACCATGCTGGCTTCAAAAAGGAGGAGCCCCTGGTCTCTGACCTCCTGAAAGTTTTCTACTGTCTGCTACTGCAAGTCATCCATCCCACAGCCACCCACCTGCCCAAGCAATCATAACGATGTGGAGTGGGCAGGCAAAGGGAACCTGTCTTTTGGCAGAACACAGCCTCCTTAGGTCAGCTTAAGCTGGTCCATATCCTGATGGAGTATACTCCAGTAGAAAAATAATAAGGTATTTGCTACTTTCCTGCATGAAATAATTGCTGCCACCTAGAAAGCTGGGAGAAAAAGTGCTCTGTTTTAACAGAACTACGAGTTCATTCAACTGGAAGCCAGAATAGCCTTCAGCAGCATGAGAAAAATCTAACTTTCTGCTAATAGCAAAAGTAAAAACCATCCGCTCAGGTTACAACTGCAGCTAATTGCTGCACAATGAAGTAACAGAGAGCAACTAAATCAATCTATAACACTGGTAATTTTGTCCTTGGACCACCAGCAGGCTGGTTTTCACTGCAGCAATACTAGAGCCTGACTGCTTATGAAAGGAGGAAGGGGACCTTACACTATCTTGTCTGTTCCTCAATACACAGGGATAGAAATGTCCACATTACTTGAAAATGACAAATATAATTGTGAGGTTAATGCACCTTCTGTATGTTTATGTTCAAAGTCACCTAGTATATTCTGTTACAGATGATTCTTTTATCTCTTAGAAACACAACTGATGGACTAGTAAGAAAACAGTTCTTGGCCATATAAGCTAAAATATTTTCTATAGCGTGAATCTAAATCTATGAGGGAGTAATTAATTTTGAAGTCATGGCATAAGCACCAGTTCCTCTTTTGAAGTGCTGAAAGCTGAAGGCCAGCAAGGTACCAGTCTAGCAGGGACTCTGCTGATAAGGAATATCTGGTGCTTCCTACTTTGGTCAACAATGCCTAAATTAAGAATGAGCAAATATCTACAAGGGGATTTTACAACCAGAGAGAAACATCAGCACCTTCTGACTGATACAGTAGGGAAGATACTCAGACATCAAAAAACTGTTAATCTGCATCTGAATATTCAATCATTCTTAATCCAGAAGTAGTGCAACAAGAGGTAATAAAATCACTGAAGGCTGTGAAACTCTGTACTCTAGAGAGAAATCCACTAAAATACCTAGAGCATCACAGCAAGTGATCCAGCATTTTTAGCATCCAGTGGAGATGTCTGGGAATATCCTGAATGTGAGCTGTGTGTCCACTAAGGAAAGACATATGGTCCTCTTTGTTGCTGGGGAGGAACAGAAAGAGATGGAATTCACTGCTGAGCTTTACAGCCTTCCAGCAGGTTATCGCCTCAAAGTACAAGGGGGTCTCACAGTAAGAGCACTCTCCATTCGAAGGCAATGCCCCTTAGCAGTATGGAACACAGAAGGCTTCTGGTGTCAAATCCTCTCAAAAGATCCCTCCATGGGAGATTAAGCCTGACATCACAAAAAGGAAAGCGAGGGCCCTGACAACCCTAAAGCCCGTACCACATTTAGAAAAACAGTGTCAAAATCACACTTTTATCACAGATTTTTATGTGACCTGCCCTGGCAATGAACAGAGAAGAATGTGTGTTGCATTGGTTTAATAATGCAGATTGGAGTTGATGCTGGTGTGAGTTCAGAAGAGCCAGGTTCACTAACCTCCTCTATTTTCAGAGGAGCTCTGGAATGTTTCAACATGATTGGATGGGAGCACAGTAAATTTGAAGTTAAAACCATTAAGTAAAGTTATACTGACCTCTAAACTACATCACTGTGTTCTGGCAAGGCTCTAAGGACATGACCAAAAAGCTAGCAAGCTCATAATCATTAACTGGGATATTGTGCCTCAGTGTCATGATAATCTTAAATACTGCTGTAACCTGTGCATGTAGACACAGTTCTGTCACTGAAAGAAACATAGCTAAGCACATTGCAGTATGTCTTTAACAAGGCTTGAAAGGATTCTTTTCAGAATAAAGTTGACAAGAAACTTACCTAACAACTCTGGTTCTCATGGTGGTATTAGCTGGCCACTTGTTTTGAACAGACTTTTGCAGGCACCCGTAAATATACCTCAGTGTCCTGAAATAGTAGGGAATTAGTCCTTCCGTTAAACTTACAGAATCAAAAAAGCTGGTCAGAAAGGACCTAGACCAACTTCCTACTTGATGCAGAACTATGAACAACTTTACACTAATAACTTAGACATAAGCCTTCACTTAACTTTAACTAAGAGTTAATTTGTAAGTTAATGAATTTGTAATATTTCTATTTCTAAAGTTTATATTAAAAAGCGAATTTATAAATCACAAGGAAAACCCATTGTATACGCAATTCAGTGATCATTCAGATGTGCACTTAAAGTTTTATAATCATCTGTTTCCTGTTTCTTAAGCAGTATTTTGTTTTAAAAAAAAAAAATTTGATGGTTTAAATTCTTTTCTCTTAATGAAATAACCTTACTTTCCATAAATGAGGGATAACATTTAGAAGTTAAGCAAGCACAACAAGAGTCGTCTTACGTTTAAAAAAAAGATATGAAAGTTTGTGGTGTATTTCACAAAATGTTGAGTGCTACATCATATACTTAAAAGCAGTGCACCTTTCAATGCTAACCTTGCCAGCACTAACACAAAAGCAACTTCCATGCGTCCTGGATATCTCAAAATTGAGGATTTTTTACACTTTAGAAGTTTCTTTATTAGTTGATTCAAATCTGAGCTATGAAAACAAGTTACTTCAGCAATTAAAAAAAGAGGGGAGGGGAAAATAACCTCTGCATTTTCCAGAGGAGACAAAAGCAAACATATTATATTATCACTACTACTACTACTACTACTGCCTAACTGTATTTTTAATATGCAGTTAACAACTCCATCTCTTTCTCAGAGGAGGAGTACTGGACAGAATTTGTGATCAACTTAAATATATGTAATACTCTGCTAGCCACTACTGTCTTCTACCTTTTTGTGAAAATATGAGATTGATTATCTTTATTATTCTTTTTTTCTCTGACTTCTTGGGTATAGTAGCTTTTTCTTAACGGAAAAACAAGAAAAAGAAAAGCCAGAGGCTTTTATAAAAAGCACTATTAATTACTGAAAATGTTATTTTTTAATTCCCATTTATATTCCTCTGTGTCCATACAGCAACCCTAAAATAAATCAGGAAGAACATAATTTTACAGTGCAAAGTAATTCACAGAAACAGGAATTTTCAAATATAAATCTGAAAAGTGCAAACTTACGGAGGCAGTATCTCTGCAGCCATGAATATTTTCTCCACCAATTCTGAAAGTATACTGAGTAGATGTGCCAAATTAGTGTTTACATCTTCATTTTTTTCTAACTTTGAGGGATTTAACTAAAACAGAAAAAGAAGATTAGGTTTCTTCTCCTAACTAGAACAACATCATTAGTTTCATAGTATTATGCACTGAATATTACTTCAAAGTAAATTAATTTGCTGCTATATACGTCTCTTACAGAACTCACAAGCTGGGCAGGAAATGTGAAGAAACAAGAGTTTTAAGTTCTAATAGACCTATCTGGCTTTTAACAGCTTGGATATTCACCACTATCCATCTGTGTGACTTTTTTGTCTCCCTCAATCCAAATTTCTGACAACTCCCATCCTTTTCACAATGAGGCGGAAGTGAAATACAGAAGTTACGAGGGCCATTTTAAGAAGAGTTTCAGGATAAATAACTATTATTTAATATCAGGAATTTTTAAATTAGAATAAAAGCTCAGATCATCACTTCTGCAATATCTTGAGGTTAATAGGAGTTCCTTAGATTAGCACATCAGCAACTGCTGCAGAACAGCCTACAGCTGCTAAATAATTGAAAGAAATTTTAATTAAAAAAACTTAGAAAGGTCCATTATGAATGTTTTTTGAAGTGAAAATCCAGGGGGGAGGGGAGGATCAAAAAACATCTGTTAATGAATTCAGTTCCTGTATTTCTGATGTAAACAAACTTTAGTTCTGGGAGATTAATAATTGTCTCTAAAACTAATATTTAATGTAAATGTAACACCTAGCAACCAGTAGACAATCATGTCAACAAACTAAAATGTTTAAAAACACAGTTCAAGGTATCACCTCACAGGACTGCTTGCTCTCCATTATCTTTAATATGGAGTCTTTCAGTGCATGATGAACAAAACTCGTTGCTGTGGCTTTCATATACTGCTCCATAAGTGTGCTTGCTAAAGTGGTGGCACGGAACAAGGTAGTAGCTTCATCTGGAAAAAGAGACAGGAAAAAAATTGAGAAAAGGAGGTAACAAAAAGAAAGGAAAAATGTGCTAACCCTTCAATGTATCGTGTAACTGAAGGAGGAAAAAAAAGGAAGACACTGGAGCCCTTCCCTCCCCACCTGCCCAGAATTCCAGTAAACTTTAATATGATTTAGTGCAGTACCTTCCATGCTTATCTCCCTGTCATTTAGTGTTCGTAACAACAAGGACTCAAGCTTTTCATGAAGAAAAATCTTCAGTAAAATGCCAGCCAACAGTGTTCTATCCTGTCCACAAACATGTGATAAGGCATAGACTACATGAAGTTCTTTCTGGAGTATAAGCTGAAAGAAAAACAATTTCAAAATATTCAGAAGCTTCTCCTAACATATAACAGCTTTGGGAAAAAATGGTATTTCACATATATATATATCTATATATATATATATATCTATATGCCACTGTAAATATTTAATTATGTCAACCAGTGTTCCTGAGATCCATCACCACCACCAAACAAAATGGTGTTTTGGCAGATAAACCAAGGACAGTTAAACAAATTCATACCTCTTTAAACTCATTGTACTCCTCTTCTGGCATGATCTTCTCCATGGAATATCGTGCTCGAACACGCAAAGATCCTGGCTCAATACCCTTTAATGGTACATGGGAACTGAGTTGAAACCACTCATCTGTTGCATGTCCTTTTTGTAATCGGCTTAATTGGCAACGCATAAACACTTAAGGAAAGAAAGCATTGTTCAAGTATG
This sequence comes from Thripadectes ignobilis, assembly GCA_035584755.1. Taxonomy (NCBI): domain Eukaryota; kingdom Metazoa; phylum Chordata; class Aves; order Passeriformes; family Furnariidae; genus Thripadectes; species Thripadectes ignobilis. Next base: position 181,683 of record JAWMRC010000089.1, on the reverse strand, counting down.
TTATCTCCACCAAAACAGTCTACTATTGAATAAAAAACCCATTTTATTTTTAGGAAAAAAAATAAACAAGAAGTTTGTAATCAATATATTAACAAATTCTCTGTTCAGTGGCTTAACAGAGTCCTGTAAACTAGAGCAGAAATAAGGCATCCTGGAAATAACGTATACATATAAACTAAAACAATGCCACACAAATATTGACATAGCTTTCTTTGTAACAGCCCAGTAAGTAGGTAAAAAAGTGTCACCCTGCAAATACAGGTAGCAGTCTGAAAATAAAAATAGGTGAAGTCTTTAGAATTCACTGTTGCCTTTCCAGCCTTCTGCTTTTCAGGCTTTTCAGGAGTGTTGGTAAGTTGCAATTGCCAAGCAAGATAAAGCAGCTGGGAGCATGGACCCACCTGGAGCAGATACATGTGTTCCTGAAAGGAGGGCTTTTTCACAGAGAAAGAGCCCAAGCACTTTCAAAGGCAACACTGTGCCTGTGAAACACTCACCATACACCATGAGGAGCCCCACATTCAGTTTCACTAAGAGTTTAGCCTGTCAGTCTGGATCCTCAAGCAAACGCCCTCTCTTTCCATAACTCTCAATGAGATCTGCTTTTACTTTCCTCACATGAAAACAAACAAACAAAAAACCTGCAAACTGAATCAGGTTCTGCAAGACCATTCTAAATGAGTTGTAAATCATCTATTTTGGTCAATGTTTCCCTACAGATCTTAGGAAAAAAAAATTAATAAATCAACACAGAGGCACAAGTTACAGTCCAGTGACAAAATATATTCAAACTGAAAACAACTCTGACAGGCTTTAGAACAGACAGCTCTAAACACAACAGGACAGGAAAAATCTTGGAATGCATCTGAAGGGAGCTGGGAGAGCCATCCTGTCCTCAAGCAGCAAAGAGGAAGCACAGGACTGAAGCTGCTCAGGAACATGTATAGTGGGAAACAAGGCATCTTGAAGAACAGAAAAAAACCCAAAAACTAAAAGCAAGTTGTGTGGAAGAGACTGAAGTTACAATATTTTATCTAAGAGCTTCAAATTCACATATTCAAACTCACATTGTTCAAACCCTTTCTTTTGTAGGAAGTTGACAGATTTTACCACCTGGCTGCTAATTTGCTCGAGCAGAAACAAAACTACAGTTAAAGAAGCAGCTGTCTGCGTAACAAGAGGAAAAGAAATTATTGGAAACATGTATAAAAGACAGAAGAAAATATGGATTCTTTCCCATTCAAGGTGATATGGAGTTAACATCAGGTTTAAACCTTAGAGTGGTAATAAGGGAAGCAGGCATCTGAGGTAAAATTACAAGAAAACAAGGCAAATTTTCTTCAAAACCAACCAGGATTATTTTGTTTTAATAAAAAATTGCACCTTTCCCTTTCTCACTGGAAGCAACCAAAAACTGGAAAAGGAACTCCATGTAGTCAGACTTAAAACTCCATGGAGCTCTGTTTTATGGAGTAGACTAGTATGGAAAGTTCCACCTTCCTCTTTTCGGGTCACTGTCTGACAATGGTTACACTGGAGCAGAGCTACAAAAGGTGCAAGATATACAGGACTGGATTACTGTGCATTTTATTACTAGAAACCAGGTAGGTTCTCATTATAAAAACATTAACAGAAAGCTTCTTCAACTTTCAAAATATACAAAGACAGCAGTATGATGAGCAAAAAAACCAATGCAATTCTCATGTGACAGTACTTGGCAAAAGTAATGAAAAAACACACAAAGTATCCACTGCTTTAATATACCTTTTACATAAAAATACTTACATATATCTGGATCCTTACTTTTCTTTGTTTTGTTACTAAGACTTATCTCAAATCTATTAATGTCAGATGAAAGATCACTAGGAAAAAAGAAAGAACCTCAGTTAGTATTATACTTGGCTGTATTTACACTTTTCCTAATTTTATTTCAATCCTCAGGTATGCCCATCAGCCAGAGACACTTATATTAAGAAAGACAGTCAGGTGCCTACAGAAAATTCTGCCCATGCAGAATTTGGCTGGAAATTTTCCGCTGTGTAAACACATATACAGTATTTTTAAAATGCAGTAAAACAATCCACAGTGTTAAGAATCTTAAATGCAATGCAAATTACAAGTGAAATTCAATAATTGAAGAATATTAAAACTTACTCAAAGACAAATTCTTCTGACCACACAGGATTCTGCCCTTCCCTGATGTGTGTTTTCGCTACCTGGACACTGTTCAGGTAGATGTTACAATACGGATTTGTAAAATGCTTTACTGGGAGCGTATGAGCTTCTTCTACATGCAAAATGAGACTGCTGACCTGAAAAAAGTAAACGATTTATTTTTTACTGCTAAAATACAAATACAAAGCATATCAATGAATTTTTTATCCTCTGTGCAGAGGCAATATTAGTATGTGAATACTGAATACAAATTAAAACCTCTTAACTAGAAGAACAAGGAACGGAAATTTAAGAGGCACTTTTAAGAGGCACAAATGACAAAGTAAGAGTGACTCAAATAATTATGGAAAACAAATATCCAGACCCATATTTTAAGGCATCTTGTGTTCTTTTAAAATTATCTTTGAGGCATTACAATTTCCAATTAACAACTTTTCTAGGCACAGAAAATTTTACTGAAATCAAGGATCAACTCTTTGTGTAAGAGCCATGGACAATTCCAAACACAATGGTTTATTATTTGGTGCTTGCCCAACAGATTATGTAGAATTCTCTTCTGCAACACATTATGTTGTATTCCTTTATACAGATGAGCATTATCTTCACTTTTTGAAGTAAAGAATTATCTTTTTGCTTTGCTTTTGCAGCCTGAAGCTCTCAATTGCACCTGCTACTTTATCTGTGAATTCACCTAAATTAGTTCATTTATGCAAAAGTATCCAAGCATCTGCAACGTTCACAGCCAAATGGCTGGTTTTTATTCCTATTTATTTCTCATTTTATTCCTTTCTCTACTGCGTATAAAAGCTACATTCAATGTTCCTAGGATTCAAAAATATCAGGAATTCTTGAGGTATTTCCCCATTCTTCTCCAGTCATTACAGACTTAACTGTTTAAGTTTGCCTGTCCTCTGTCTCTGAGAAAATTACAGCATTCACAGCACTTTCAAGAGACCAAGAGAAATTAAGGCTCAAGGACGGTTTGGCATCTATGTGCTAATAAAAATTAATATCGTCAGGAGTACTTTATTTACATGCCATATAAATTTTTAAAGTTTCCCATATGAGGTACATTTTAGAAGTTGCTGGCATCTTTACACTTTTATTTGGGATTTACTTCTGCTGGAAGAAAATTCTGAGATTTCTCAGTACTGTTTTGCAAGGAAGAGACAAAACGCTCCTCCACGTGCACCTCCAACCCCACAGTATCAGCTTCACCTGACGCAGACGTTTATTTGATGTTCCTGGACTGGTTTTTCTTAAACTGCAAAACATCTGCAGAGCTTTCATCCAGTCCTAAGAGAGAAGAACATTGAATCCTGAAGTGAAACCAAGTCAGATACAGCTTCTTACAGTGGAACAAACATATGTAAAAACACTATCTGAAATTTCACTTTAGCTTGGTAATTCCAAAGTCCAAGTGCAAGTTTGAATATTAAAGCAAATTTCTTATCTTTATGGATGAAAACTTCCTAACAGAATTGCAAATCTGAACCATTTTCTCTTTTATAACTATCAAGGATTACTAATGGATATACAGTGTGACCTTTACCAACTTTCCAGTCTAGTGATACTAGAACTTCCAAATTGTATATAAAATTAAGCAAAACTTATTTGCTTCTCACAAAATTACATTCAACAAGACAAACTGGTCTGATTATTTTCTCCAGTACTCCCGTATGGCAGTCATTAACCCTGTGCATACTTCAAACAAAAACTGAAACATTAACAGAGAAACAGAGAATGTACATCCAACATTCCCCAGTCGGCTCACAAATACACACAGCAGAGTGGCAGGATGGATTTCTGGTTTTGGTTTATTTTGGAAATAAACAGGCTGTCTAAAACCAAACTGCCTGTAAAATATTTGTGGTTTGGTTTTTTTTGTTTAAACAAATAAGCTGTTTTAACAAATAAGCTGCTAAGATGCACTGTCAGCTTTCCAGGCCACCTCTGAAAAAGCACCCCAGTGTGAGAAAGATGCTAAGAGGCAAGCTTTACACAGGCCCTTTGGAAGGTGGAAGATACATTATAGCCTCACTCTCTAGTTTTTGTCCCCCAGCCATAAAATTTGTGTATCTCTTATGATGCACAAAATTCTGGTTTTGACCAACAGCCTTCTTAAGTCTGTATCTCAAAGATCTGCCACACATTCTCAAAGCACAATTTAACAATGTCATTAAAACCCCCACAATGCTGCTTCAATCTTACCCTTCATAGTATCTTCCACATTTAAAAAATACAGCAATATGTACTGCAGCTATTCTCAGCTAGACCACTTTTTGAGCTGGGCTTCAGCTTTCAAATCCTTTCACAGAAGAAAAAGCTTTCAGCTACACACCATGAAGTTTCTATTCTTCTGTGAAATATTACAAAGAAAGCTGGGTGTTCTCGAAAGAGAAGTATCTGTAAACTTTTCTGGGCCAAGGCAGTATTATAAAGAAACTTGAAACAAATGCATTCTGTATAAATGCAGTAAAACGGCCTCTTAAGAAGATCAAAACTAAAAGCAGATTATACCCAATGTTCAGGAAACAAGACAGGATATTCTGTCTTCTACACATTCTTAAATCTTACACTTTTTAGAATGCAAAATATTTAACAGATGTGACAAAATTAATGTACAGTAAGGGGCATGGAAATTAATTTATATATTCTCAATTACTGTACAGAACACTGCTTCTCAAAGAAAGTACAGTGACAGCTGTGGGACAAATGTCACTACATCATTCTGATGTCATCTCAGCTAATTCCACAAACTTGCATTAATTTAACAGGAAGATTTGTGTTTTCCTATATATACAGCACAAGAAAAATACAGTATTTATATAGCCTTCCTGCTCTCGTGAATAGTTTATTATGACTGCTCTAAACACTTTTAGTTCCATTCAAGTAAAATCAAATGCAAAAGTTAGCTTCTGATGCAACAGATATACTTCATACCTTAGGACTTCCAGAACTTAAAACTTGATAAATAAGAACATTGTGTCATTTTAGATATCCTCTCCTGCTGGTGAATGAATTTCAGAGAAGCAGGCTCCTATCCCACAATTCTTAATCAGTGAACATAACTGTTAAGAGAGCAAGTAACTAAAGGATACCATAAAACCCCAGAAAACCTTATGTTTTATGTACCACCAGGGCCAAAGACTACGAGCAACTACCAATTCATGAACAGGAAAAATAACTGCAAAGACAACTGTTCAAAATAGTTTGGTCATTGCGCATACATATGAGCATTAGCATTTTATTTATTTCACTCTGAAGTAAAACTCTCACTTACTATGCTGCACTTTATAACATGGAAAAGTCCCAGAGAGTAAATTTTTGTTCTGAATTGAACTATGTAAAAATGTATATGTTCTGCAGAAACAGAATGGCAAATAATGGAATTTCAGGCCATGGGACCTCACTGGAATTTGTCCAAACTAAAACCCCGAAAAGCAGGTAATGTAGACGCTGGATTTTCAGCACCAGCCTCTCCCCTTACCTATCTGCTACTACTCCCATTTTAGCATCTGCTAATACAACCACTAACTATTTGTTATACACTTGCTTCCTGCTTCAGAAAGGCAACATCATTAAACAAAACAAGACAAAAAAGTTACTTCTTTAATCTTAGCAACAAAAGCTCTCACCTGTGCTTGTTCTGGAGTTTCGCCTGCAAAGTAAAAGATGTAATGCTCTTCACTAAAGTGCTGAACTACTATCTGAAAACAGTTTGGCCTTAAAAATAAACAAAACAAAAACGTAAGTTTTATTAATCTTCACATATTGACATAGACCTTCACTAGATCTGTGCCAAAACAAAGTTTACACTGAGCTAACTAACATAATTTCTGCTGTTTGTGCGTAAAGAACGTTGAATATTGCATCAATTTTTGTTCATCTACATGTCATCATCACACACGGAAAGAGGAATAAGTCCAAGGAAAAGATTTCTCAGGTCCTTCAAAACTGCAATTTGGTTTTGAATGTATTATGCAATTTTAAGAAAAGTACATTTCAGTACAAGGAGGCTCCTTCAGAATAGTAATAAATTTTCACAATGGTCTGTAGTAAAAAGGCATGTACACTGACTTACAGTCAAGACAAAAATAAAAACAGCCATCTGAAAAGACTTGTCAACAAGGACTATTCCTAGAGAGTTTAAAAGCAGAAGGGGTGCAGTATTAGTTCACAAGAAGTTAATCATACATTAAGGATTTGTTCTTTCAGGAAACAATATTAACCAAGGAAATCCCCGATCTGAATGTGTTCCATAGCTCTCAAGACCAATGAAATGTGTACTGGATTACACACCAAACATTAAGTGTATGTGACACAAACCACTATAACCTTAAACACTGCAGAAGTACAGGTTTCATTGTACTTCTGAGGAAAGGGCAAAGGCAGTTTTTTACCAGTTACCCAACGTGCAGGAAGAACTTTGTCTCAGCTGCAGTTCCTCACTAACAGCTTCCTAAGCTGTTGCCACCACAGACCTCCTCCTACACACCTGTAGTACCACCTAGTGCCCAACTACACTCTAACCCACAACACAGGGTTTTTTAAAAGCTGTTTAAGAAACATAACCTAAATGTTCTTTTATTACAATATACACCAAAGCTTCCTGCATAATCATCATCATAAGGAACATATCAGTCATTTTTTCTTAAGTACTCTTTATCTATATATGTATGCTCCTCATTCCAGTGGCTAGATGGGTTTTTTTCAAAAATATTGAAAAGATTTTAAAAGAACCCAAACAGATAAAACAAAACATCAATCTTTGCCGTTTAAGAAATGCCACTAATTTTAAGATGTCTTGAAGTTTTTTTTCACAAAACTAACTAGAAGTTACCTATGTATAATTTTTAGTAAATACTAAGATCTTTAGGATAACCAGAATTTCTAATTTCTGTAATTTACTATATAAGTAAACATACTTATTTCTGCTATAAAGCATGACAACACAGGCCAGTGAAGTTGTTTTTGTAACTACCAATTTACAAATATGTAAATTATTTCTTGTTAATTACTAACGATATCTGAAAGACTTTTGATTCTCAGCTTCCTTGCTGATAATCATATCCCTTGTGGTTAGTATACTTTGAATATCAAAATATTTCAGTAAATAATTTTCACATCAAATATATCTCTGAATATAGTCATTATGCAAATAAAGGTTTCTGAGGATGTTTACTTATATGAACTACTTTATTACTAAGTTGGACAAATGTAACAAAAGTACCTGTTCTTAAATAGAAAAGCACTTACAGACTTCATCTAACCAAGTTAGCTTTCAAATACCTATCAAACGAATGTAGAACCTCTTGAACTGACAAAATTCCTTGTCAACTCTTAGTTCGAGAATTGAAAAAAAAAACCAGTGTCCTACCTGCCAAACAAACTGTCATGTACTCCATAGACGGAACACACGCTAAGGTCTATGAGTCCTTTGGGTTTTGTGGCTCGTTTTTCACTTTCAAAATAAATAAGCTGGGCATCATTTCCCTCTAATATAAAATACAAGTTTTTCCATCTTTTTCCTTTACCTGTAGAGGAGTCAAGAAAAAAGTTACAATACTGTTTAAAAGAACATGTAAATTTTGTAAATGAAGAAAACAGAAGAGGGCAGTAAAGTTTTTGTCAAATTCCAAACAGAAGAACAATGTACAGGTAATCACACAAATTATAATATCAGCATACATACTCAATTTTACACAACACATGGTAAAAGATAGAACTTTTTTGCAGATGCAGGTAGACTTGTGAAAGGTTCCTTACACATTTTCAGTAATCTCAACAGGATTAAGGAAGTGCATATAAACTCCCTGAACTGTGAGTTCCTGCCGCTGTTATAACTGTATCCACACAGATTGCAAACAATGACAGTATGGATCCCATTTATTACATTTTTATTAAGAAACAGACTCGACATGAGAAACTAACTCCTTATCTCTGACCAATGTTTAACAGTTTGCATTGCAGTATCTTAAAACAGCATGGCTGAAGAACAGAAATGAGGATATACTGTATGCAAATCAGAATCAAGCTGCAAACACAACCATATCTAAGAATCTGGCTGGTTCCACTTGCTTCAAGGAAAAGATTCTCTGAACTACAATGCATTAGGAATTTTCTGCAACTGACTAATGTGTAAGTCAGAGTACCATTTAGAAAAAGCTTTCAGCCTTTATTTATGTGCTTTAATCATCACAAATCCACCAAGGCCTCAATAAACAAGTATGAACACCATTTTCAAAAGACAAATGTAACATCCATTTAGTATACTATGACACCGAAAGAGTGATTTTATTGCATTTATTCCATAAGCACTCTGTGCATCTCTCTACAAGTACTCTGTATTGTGATTTGCACATTTAATGTAGTTCTCTCTCTCTCAGCCATATGTTTCCAATTCACTCTTATTTGATTCCTCACTCCATGACATCTCTCTACACCTTCTCTCCCAATCACTGTTCTCCACAGAAAAGAAGCTTTCCTTATTCTGTACAAAGGGTATAGTTTGGGATGGTTTGGCATTTTTTAATGTGTCTTTTATATTTGGCTATATGTAAAATCATACCTTCTTTCTCATGTTTGGTCACTATCTAGATCAATATCTGTAATTTATCCCTCTTGTCACTTGGGGAAGTTTTCTTACCTATAAGTTTTTCTGCCTCCGGTAATGTTGACTTTTTTTAAAAAGTAGAAATGAAACACCTGGTAAGTGACTAGCTTCCTCAGAACTTCCAAGACTTGCTCAATGGAAATTCTTTAGGGTTGCACTGAGATGAGTCAAACTGTCAGCTTTTAATGTATTTATTTTATGTTATGTTGAAGCTGTTGGTGTTAAAACCCTAAAAAGGCACTATAGCCTTTGTACGGCGGATGTGCATTTTAAATTTAAGATATAAAACATACGGCCTAACAAGACTAAACCAGTTGTACTCTGCACTGAATGTACAGATTCACACTATCCTAGCTCTCTCAAACCTGCTCTATCAGCTAGAATGTAATGAGTTCCCTATAAACACAAACGCTTTATGAAAATATACTTCATGTAATGACTTTGAATAGTACCATGATGAGGATGCCTAGTTTTTGTGCTGTGCTCTGATTTTTTTCAGAACAACTGCCAACCAACATTCTCACACTGCATGTAATTTCAGGTATCATGTTGTTCTATTCACATACTACTTAAGGAAAGAGATCTTTCATACTCCTCACATGCTTTCTAGAACCTTTTGCCAACTTCAGTTTTGCTCTTTCTAGTACCACTACTATACTAACCTCACTAGGTATGCATGTTCAGCTAGGAGGTGCTGATCTCCACCCACTGGTGACCAGCAATAGGGCATAAGGAAATGGAATGAAGCTGACACAGGTGAAGTTTAGGCTGGACCTTAGGAAAAATTTCTTCACTAAGAAAGCAGCTTGTCCTTGGAACAGGCTCCCCAGGGAAACGTCCACAGCAACAAGCCTGTCAGGGTTCAAGAAGCATCTGGACGAGGCTCTTAGTCATGTGGTTTTGCTTTTGGTAGATACATGAGAAGCAGAATCCTTATGGGTGCCTTCCCATTTAAGATACTCTATGATTTCATCTGCCTTTTTTTTCTCTTAGGAAAAAAATGTAGAAACAAACGTAACTCACTTTTTTTCAAAAGATAACCTTTTTTGACAATATTTTTATAAAAAGCGTCCTTTGTTTTCCGCCGAATTGTATTGTAGATTTCTCTTCCATCCACTGTATCATTAAGCACTTGTTCTTGGTGCTGGGCAAAGAAAGTAAGAAAAACATACTTTAAGTTCAGAAATTGCCATTTAAAAAAAAAATACAGACTATGAAGCTGCAACCAGGACCATCTTAGTGAATGCTACCAACTCACTACTATTGTTCTCTCAAAGTATTTTAATAAAGCAATATAATTTTTTGTACACTTGCTAAAATTGTAATATAACTATTTCCATATTAACAGAATTGACAAAAAAAGCAGGATCTTTCACTATGATTTCTGTTAAATCCATGCAAATTTATAAAGATTTAGCTAGCTTCTACCTGTCTTCTACCAAAACTCATGGAATCAAGTAATCACGTATAAACTCTGAAGCAACAAAAATGGTGCAGATCACAACTAAAACCAACTCACTCCAAGTGGCACAGTCCTTCATTAATCTCATTACAACTCACATGTCCTAACCAAGCAGAACTCAAGACAAGAGAAGAAAGCAGAAATGGAAAACAGAAAAAGGATAAATTCACACAGAAAATGGTAGGATCTGGAAACGCAAGTAATAAACAGGAATGGCCAAAACCAAAGCCAAGTCTGACCTTATGGAGTAAGCTGATCAGCAAAAGTTCTTTATCCATAAGAAAACATGAAAAGAAAGTCTGTCAAGCAGTGAGAACAGCACTGAGATGAAAAAAGACATATGAACTGATTTTTAGATATATATACTCCACTTTTCTCTCTGCCCATGTATATACAAAAACTATGATTTTAAACAAAACAACAAAAGCAAGATGAAAAATGATTTAGTAGTACTAACAGGAATTACAGGACCTACACTGGAAGCAACATCCAAATGTTATGAGTTCAAGATATTGTCCATAACATAACTACACAAGGAGCAGTGCACAAAACAACAAATCCAGCAACAAACATTTTGAAGTAAATTTCATATTACACATGGGAAATTAATCAGACTGACTCTAAAATATATGCAAAACTTTGGCCTTTGGGGGGGGGGGGGGGGGGGGGGGGGGGGGGGGGGGGGGGGGGGGGGGGGGGGGGGGGGGGGGGGGGGGGGG
>JAWMRC010000089.1:140913-170611 GCA_035584755.1 Thripadectes ignobilis | reverse complement strand
GACTATAAAATATATGCAAAACTTTGGAATTTCCCCCCCCCCCCCCTCAAAAACATAGCCTAGTGGTATGTGGAAGGGAGATAACACAAAGATGAACATTAACTGCAGCAGTGATCACTAAATTTTTAAACGAAGTCACAAGTGTACCTGGCTCATTTTAAAGTATCTGAATTACTCTCACATGCAAAATTAGTCAATGCAAAGTTTACTGGAATACAGGAACCCTAAGTGCATAAAAGCAAAAAGCTAAAATGAAGACTTACTGCCATGATTCAAGAGGAATGACAAAGCATGAGGGAAGTTACTAATGAAGTTTTCCAAGGAGCAATCTAGGAATTCATATTTGCCTTCTGTCCCAACCACATTACCCAGTGCAGTTTAACAGCAGTAAACAAGGGGGAAGCAGTGAGGACAGAACACAATTAGCACTATAGGAAAGACTGGAATAGCAAAGTGCACATCTACTAGTGCAACATACCAGTTACACCTGTTGATACTTACACTAGAAAATGTGACACTTGAACAGCTGAGTCACTGCCTGGAGGACTGGGCTATGATACAAAGTGGTTATGTCAATATATGGGTCTTACTTGGATGGACTTAACTTTTGTCATGGTAGCCCCTAAGGTGCTGATGTTTTTGTGACTGAAACAGTGTTGGTAACACACCAGCGTTCTGGCTCTTGTTGATCAGTGGCTGCACAGCCTGAAGCCCTCCTCCATTTCCCTCTCTGCTCCCCCCTCCACAAGGTGGCTTGGGTGGAAAAGATGATGGGAGCAGAGACAGCCAGAACAGATGAAGTCAATTGATCAGAAGGAAATTCCCTGTCACCTAACATCATGATCAGCAGTAAAACTGCATGTGTGTGTGTGGAGAGGTGACTGAGTAACCACTGCTCAAAGACTGGCTGGGCACCAGTCTGCTTGTGGGAGGTAGTGAACGATGACCTTTGCATCACATCCATTACCCCTTCCTTTGCTTATTAAACTGTATTTATCTCAACCCAGGAGGTCTTTTGCTTTTGCCTCCTTCCGCAGGAACAAGCAGTGAGCAAACACAGGTGTGAGTCCTTAGCTGTTCACCAGGGTCAACCCACCACAGAAAATGAGGTGTATTCTAGGATATTTGTTAAGTGCTTTCCAGACAAGGAATTACCCTTGACATGGTACTCTAAACTATTCTGGTCCACTGTGTTGAAGGAAGACCAGTTCACACCAAAACTGGTGGCAGTAGGGCAGCTACAAAAAGACTACAAAGTGACAGGATCAGCTTTGGTGTGCCTTACTTGGTGAACAGAGGAAATGTTCCTGTATTAATATGAAAGATCTCACAAAGGGATATGAATTGATTATAACTCTATTTAGGGAAGAGAAGAAGGCAAACTTCTAAACACTGAAACAAGAAAGCTTGGGAACAAAGAATAACATATGCATGTATATGTTACAACTCACTACAAGCTCACAAAAAGCCACACGATGTGGTATGCATTTCACCTGTGGTCTCTTAGAATCAACTTCTGCAATGAGGCAAGTGCACTCCAGAACAAGTGCTGCGATCCTGGCACTGAAATCATCTCTGAAACTTTTCTGTGCGTACAGATTTCCTCTGCCTGGAGAAAAACCCCAGACAAAGAAGAGAGGAGGACAGACTGGCTTAGTTCCCAATATGGAACTAAGTCACAGCATAGCTGAGCCAGGGGCAAGAGCAAGGGGCACAGGACAGAGACTGAACACCTCACAGGAGAGAGTGAGCTTACCATATTTTCTGTTGACTACAAGCCAACCTTTGGTAAGTGAATGCATTTGAGGATGAAACAAAAAGAAACAGACCAGTTGAAAACATTAAAACCAGAGACAATGCTGTTTAACTATCACTGGTATCTCTGCTGTAATGCAGTTCATAAACTGATTTGATAACGATTCAATCTGTGACTTCAACATTAAATACTCAGAGACACAATCCTACCTGTGTTGGAACAGGATCTTTTAGGTAATATCCTTCAACAATCTGTTCTTTTCTATAGTGCTCAATGATGTCAGCAATACTGTTCCAATGAGAAAAAGAAAATTGACATGTTAAACTTGTTAATTTTAACTCTGCTAGTCAATCTGCTTTTCCATACAACCACAGAAAACTTTCTCACGAAGTTTTAATAAAATCAAGTGTTAATCACCATAATCTTATTTGCAGCAATGAGAATTTGCTAATATACTGAAGTCAAGAAAGTTCACAAAACTGTATTCAGAATGTACTAATTCTAAACTCTGCAAAATATTTTAATGAGTTGCTTAAAATGCCAAATGAGGCCACTGCACTTTCCACATTCAAGTAGCACATTTGCATTATCCACTTTCCAGCCAGGGTGAAAATTGCTATTTCATTGGCAATAATTTTCCAAGCACTAGAGTAACTAGGGAAAGAGAATGGGAGATATTTCAAGTGAAGTGCAATCTTCTCCTAGAAGGACAGGAATAGAAAATAGAAGATTATACTTAGAAATCACTGAGCTATCCTGTTAAATTAAATACTCAGTAGCACTCCTCTCCAGGGAAGCATTCATTCTAATCACAGACTTGGATTACAATTGCACTTGGAAAGCTTGGGAGAGAAGTTATGACAGATACAAACTGAAATTCAAGGCATCTGAGTTGCTCTTGTTTTTATGGTTACTGTAATAAAGAACAGCAACATGGACATCAATAGAAATTAATCATTTGTATGAAAAATGTCAATCTAGAAAAAAAGTTGAGTAATTGTAGAAAAAAATTACTGAGTGTGTCTTCTCAGTACACATACTCAGCTGTGTGTGCAAAGATAATGAACAAGGTATGTGTTCAGCATAGGAACAATAGCTGATACTGTAAAAATGAGCTCAAAAACTTATAAAGCTATATCAAGAGTTCTTAGTTCACTTTTCTCTCCCTCTCATTCTGACACTATGAACTAGTGCAAGTGTGATAAAGCAATCTTCCCACAAGTATTTTTAGTTTTAAGTATGTAGAATGACATCAATTTCTCTTTCATTTTCAGTGAAATCAAATAATTAATTTCAACTGTATCTCAGATGCTGTTTTCGGCATAAGAATTTAAATTTCTGTGTCACACTACGGAAAGTAATGATTTCATCATTATTTTTAACAGGCTGAATAGCTACTGCCAACCTTCTGTAATCAATAGAACAGCACTGCATAACTTTACCAACTCAATAATTCAGGAATACCTTTACTGTCAATGCATCCTCTCCCGCTTTGATTAAAAATGCCAGGAGTTCCTCAATGTAAGGAGCAAGTCCCTAATTTCTCCCAACTTTGTAATATGGGCTGAAGGACAAACTCAGTCGTACTTAAAAACTCCTTTTGTAGTTAGGAGTACCATATAGACTAGAACTCCATGCCATGATGGAGCTACTAAGCACTTGGCTCTGCAGTCTTCGATCCCACTCAGTTCAGATGGTCACCTGTGTATTGCCTTACCACTACAACAGCTCAAATGCCTGAACACTAGAACACAAAGGCACCAAGTGTCTCCAGACATGTACACTACAGAATGTGAATCTGCAAGTGATCAGTTATCTAACGTGAAATATGAAGCACAAAATCCTAATGACCAGAAAATTGAGCTAGGGGACAGAAAAATGAATCAGTCTTCTTCAGTGTTTGACAGGAACAGAAATCCTACTTAAACAAACTGCATGAAGGAAGGCATAAATAACTATGGATTTAAAAAAAATACTGCTAGTCCTGGTTTGATAAAGAGAAATGGATCTCAACACTACATTACAGTTACTTCAGTAATTTTAAAATGCTCAGCATAGGGCTTGTTATATTCCCCAGGTCTCAGTTTCTTGGATGATTTGAATGGTATCTCACCATCATGAACAGTACAATTTTTGAAATATTTTAAGTATGATTTGAAACTTATTACAACAGCTGACATTTCAAATACCAAAGAATACAGAAAGCAGAACTAATTGACTGACCAATTCTATACACTGTTAAATTACAAAGAATGTTCACCACAATACAATTAATTTTGATTCAACTGGTAGATTATTATCCAGGGTCCAACTCTTTACACTCAAAGTATTATCCATGTGAAGTCCTATGACAAAGTCCACTGAACTTTTTAGTGAGGAGACCTCGGCTTTTTCTCAGACACACTAGCTCCTGGATTTCAAGGAAGAAAGAAGCCAAGCTGGAATTGAGGTAAATTCTCTATTGGGTTGAAGAATACCCTAATTCTATATGAGCAAGACTAGAAAAGCACTGATTTTTTGACACAGGCAATGACCTCCATTAAAAGGGGAAGGCCAGTTTTCACTATTGAGAAGTCTTCCATCTGCAGCAATTCTAAAAGCAAAACTACCAAGGATGGAGGCATTCTGACAGCTTCTCCCACAAAAGGGGAAATGTATCTCATTATTCTCCTTTCTTTTTGTACAAATTACTGTATTTTTGCACCACTGGCAAAACAAATGTGTCTCAAGTTTGCTCTCTCTAAATGAAGTGATCTGGATTTCTATTCCAGGCATCACACACGTATTACAGTGCAATTTAATGATTTTTTTCCAGCAATGAAGAGATTTTTTCCCCCTTCTCATAGACACCCACTTCTATACTTTGACAACTCTACCAGCTGCCTCAGATAAAATTAACACACTTATTTTCCCTTTTCAAATAGACAAAAATACACTGAGTAGCGTCCAAGCTGCTTTCCACAGAGCATTCTCTTAATTACAGACCTATATTTATGGATCTATATCACCCTTTCAGTCCACAATTTACAGTGTGAATCAACTGGTTTGCAGAAGGACTAATACTTCAAGAGAAAAAAAGTTTCACTTAGGCTCTTTAAGCTGTAAGAATTTGCTCGGTTACAAATAACTATGGAAGCTAGGGAAAATGGTTAGTATAACAAAACTAATAATTAAATCAGGAGCAAGTTATACAAGTATAAAACACACATAATTACATTTGCCGCCAAAACTTACCTATTATAGTATCTGCCTCCCATCATAAACTGATTGTTTGATGTTGGACATATTTTAAAACGCTGAATATTTTCACTGGTCCGAAAATAAAGTGAATAATCACCAGGGGTATTATCTGAAGGCCTCACAAGAAAACTGCACACCTGACCAACTGAAAAGATATAATAGTGTTAATTTTCTTAGCGTTATATATAAATGCCTATTAAATCTATTCCCACATAAATTAGGAAGAATTGCACACTTGAAGAAATACAAAGTCTACAAGGTAAATTCCGGAAGTGATCTCCAACTAGGTGAACTAGTACTAAACCACCGAAATTAATTAAAAATGGTTTAGTTGTAGCTTGCAACCTATCCCCATTTCCCCTAATGCTTTAGAAAAGCAGTAAAAAAAAGTTTGATAATGGTTTTAAAAAAGAATTTCTTATCCAGTATGTAAAATAAGCTATTAAACAATATGGGTTTGGAATATTGATGTTTTCATTAAAATAAATATTTTCTTTAAGATAAAGTGTAAGATATTTTAATTATGTGTTTTCCTTTAGGTATATAAAAGCATAGTTTCCATAGCATGCTGAAAAAGACATCAGTAAGTGAAATAATTGATTACACATCTATTAATTTAAAAATTATTGAATTAACTATACTGGAGAACATACTCAGTACTCATAACAACAACATTTTTCCTCCAGTGTAGTAGTCTACCGAGGTAACTACCACAGAGACTGCGGAGTCTAAGACACTGATGTATGTTCAGACATAAAAGGCAGTTTTGCCACACTGATATTAATAGGATTACTTTGTGCCATTTCACTATCACTGTCCTTCGATCAGAAATACATGTACCTGTCATCAGCAAATTGTAAGCCTCTTGTTTGGAGATCTTCCCATGGAACCATCTTAACAAAGATGAAGAGAAAAATTAGAAAGCAAGACTACCAGCTCTTTTTTGATTGTAGTTACAGCCAAGGTTCCGGAGCCTATGAATCAACCTTTATTTAAAAAGGTCTAGTATATATAGATAACGATTGTGCTACTTAACTATTCTGTTCTACCAACAGCATGAGAAAAGTAGCATTAGCTGGTATATAAATAATTTCAAAAAAATATCCAACATGTGGAGCTGATGTTCAAATCCAATTGTGTTTGGAGATTAAAATAAATTGTCTAAAGTGTAGAGAATTTGATAAGCATTATCTGGTCAGTATCATAGAGCAATTCATTTGAATAATGAAATCCAAATTTAAAAGAAGAAGAATCCAAGGAAATTAAACACTGTACAGAAAACCTCAAATTTGCCAGAGCTGTGGAAATAAAACCTAGCTTTGTTAGGTTAATGCATACAAACTGCTTTGACCTCACACCTTGTACCTTCCCAGAGTCCTGTGTCAGGGCATTATCCTATAAAAGTTCAGCAGCCTCTGCCTAGTCTCAGCCTGACACCACTATTCAGTTGCTACAACTGCTACATGCCATAACTTATTATTCTGTATTCAAAAGAAAGCTAAAAATACGGCTTCTTTATGTACCAGAGCAGTGCCCAATTTCTAACTTTCTTTTTATACTGCTTTTAGAAGGTATGCTCAAAGCAATCTCCTCTGGATTCCTCTGAAAGGCAAACAAATGTTGAAAGACAGAATCAAAGCTCCAGACATCTGCTACAAGTTACTATGCAAACAAATAAATAGAAAATTCTACATCAGAAGGCATCCATCCTGCCAAATTGACTAGCAGAACTCAGTACACAACAAACACACCAGTGAAATGCCTCCTGCAGCCACCAGCCTCTTGGAGACTAAAACGTGGGCTACAACCAAAAAGGAGCAAGTGCAAATACAACAAAACAAATAAGGACATCAGATTAAATAATAAAACCACTTGAAATTCTTTCTTTGTATGATCATAGAATCCTTTGGGTTGCAAAACACTTTTCAGATGATCAAGTCTAACCCTTAACCCAGGACTGCCTAGTCCATTACTAAACCATGTCCCCACAACTACACACATTTTAAATCCCTTCAGGGATGGTGATTCCACCACTGACCTGGGCAGCCTGTTGCAGGGCTTGACAACATTTTCAGTGAAGACATTTTCCCTGATATCCAATCTAATCAACCCCTGGTGCAACTTGAGGCTTTTCCTCTTGTCCTGTCACTTGTTAGCTGGGAGAAGAGACAGATACCCACCTGCCTACAACCACCTTTCAAGTAGTTGTAGAGTGATAAGGTCCACCCCACAAGCTTCCTCTTCTCCAGGCTGAGGGCCCCAACTCCCTCTGCTGCTCCTCATCAGACTTGTGCTCCAGACCCTTCACCAGCTTCACTGCCTTCTCTGGACTCACTCAGGCACCTCAATGTCTTTCTTGCTATGAGGGGCCAAAAACTGAACCCAGGATTTGAGGTGTAGCTTCACCAGAGCCCAGTACAGTGGAACAGTCAATGGCCTGGTCCAGGTGGCCACACCATCCCTGTTCGAACCCAGGACGTAACTGGCCTTCCTGGCCACCTGGGCATCCTCTTCAGTCACTGTCAATCAGCAATCTCAGGTTCTTTTCCACTGGGCAATTTTCCAACCACTCTTCCTGCAGCCTGCAGTGCTATTGGGGGTTGTTGTGACCCAAGCGTCACTTGACCTTGTGGAATCTCATACCACTGGCCCTGGCCCATCCATCCAGACTATCCAGATCCCTCTGCACAGCATTCCTATCCTCCAGCAGATCAACACTCACCAACAAGGTTAACAGACACTTTCTAACAGTACTTGTCTCTCCCTCCAGAGTTGTTATCTCTCAGGCAACTCTGTTCAAGGAATAATCCATTGTGCATATTTTGGCTGAAAGTGATCATACATGGACTCATCTATTATTTTAACACTGCAATATCCACTAGCAGTAGGCACAACTCTCCCAGGACTCTTTTATGTTAATTATCCATGCATCTTCAGCAGCTAGTATATAAAAAAGTCTTGAGATGAAAAAAGTAAATCTCTTTGGTCACTTTCCCAAAAGCTTGGAAATCTCATAGTTGAAGTTTACAAACAATTAAGATTGCTTTTAATAACAAAACAAAAATCCTTACATTTTGCCTTCATGGGGATCTTCTTCTCTTCCCTATGAGAAAATTAACATATTAAGTGCATGACAACATCAGTACAGCTCAATTAAAAAAATAAACTTCATAAGTTAAGACCTTCTGTAGAAAAAACCCCAAACATTTAGAAGTCTCAGGCATTTTTGAACTAAAGGGCTTACTGCAGTTCTGTGAAAAGTTTTCCTCTTCATTCAGCCAAAATATGTTACTTCTGAGAATTGTTTCTATCATCTTTCAAGTCCTTCTTTAGAGGTGGTAACCTTCTAAAATCTCAACCTTCCTAAGCTTAAATTAGCCACTGACCTACCAGGCTACAGATCAATAGTCTAGTACTGCCACTTCAATTCAGCCATTCACATCCTGACACAGGTCTGTGAGAAGCACCTCAGGTAACACTGCTATTACCTAACGCATGCATTGTGCACAAAAATATAATAAAAAATTTATTTTCTCTTTTTCTTCTCATCAATAGTTTTTTAACACAAATTTCATCCTTGTAAAAAGAGAAAGATCTACCACAATGCAAAATTACATTTTGTAGAGTTTGTGAACATTTCAAGGTAATTGTAAAAAAGAAATGCAATTAAAATAAGTCGTAGATTCTTCATCAGGACAGTTGAGTTCAGGGAAATACTTAGCAAATTTACAGTACCCTTCAATTCTACTTATCTTTGGACAACACATGAATAAGCACTTTTGATACTGAATTAAAGATTTGTTGTTGTATTTAAGAATTACTAGATCAAATTACTAGGTTTAGAAAAGCATATAATTAGAAAACAAGCAATTTAATGTCACTAGTTTTCGTTCACTCAAATATTACTTTACCAAGAAACATCTCAGTCATTTAAGAAATTTGAATACAAAAATTACTTACCACTTCTTCTACCAGGTCTTCTACAATAAGACCTTGTTCATCTGTCCGTAGGTTTGTAACCCACATCCAGCCATCTTCCAATTCATTATGGACAATAAACATGTCTCCTTTAAGGAAACTGAAGAGGGTTACAGCAAGATTTAAGTCAGAAATACAATCATAACATGAAGTTTAATGAACACAATTAATTCTGGACCATAATTTCCATAAAATATGCATGAATTGATAAGTTTTTACATTTTTGATTTATGTTTAGTATCTAATATATACTTTAGTGCTGTCAACTTCGAAGTACGCTAAGGATTTATAAAACAAAAACATCACCACAACAGTATTAAAAGACAGTAATACTGTTCTTTTATCTAGAGAGATCAAATACTAAACATAAGTAAAATAACCCTCTATGTAGCCTATAGGAAAATAATATTCTTTCCATTGAAAAATAATCTTGGATAACAGAAGCTGTGGAATATCTACTCTTTATGTTCTCCCGTATGAAGACAAATGATACAAAGAGAGCACAGAACAATTACCAGAGAAGTCATACAATTAGCTACAAGAAAAGCATAAGAAACATTAACATACAGAATCCCAGAATCAACTGGGTTGGAAAAGACCTCTGAGATTATCGAGTCCAGTCCATGACCGAACACCACCTTGTCAACTAGACCATGGCACTGTCACATCCAGTGTTCCCTCAAACACCTCCAGGGATGGTGACTCCACCAATTCCTGGGGCAGTCCTTTACAATGTCTAGTAAACCTTTCTGTGAAGAAATTCCTCCTACTGTTCAACCTAAAGCTCCCCTGGCATAGCTTAAGACTATGTCCTTGCATCCTGACACTAGCTGTCTGCGAGAAGAGGCCAACCCCCACCTGGCTACAGAGAGTTGTGTAGCAATAAGGTCACCCCTGAGACTCCTTTGTCCATGCTGAGCCCCTCCTCTCTTTTTATTTTTACATGTAGTAGGAAGCCTTATTTGCAATAAGCCACTAGAGAGGCCCTTCCCTATCTTAACACCTTCTTAAAAAGCGTAATCACAATAACAAATATCCTCACATCACCCTTTAAAGGGCCAGACAGGACTGGACTGCAAGCCTTGGAATACATTTCCAAACCAATGAGGATACCTTTCACTACATTTTAGACTAATAGTCCCAAACCTGAGCCAATTCCCAATTCAACTGATGTATTACATCAAGTTATGAAACCACGATTGCCTCCTTAGCAAGATTAGAAATCACTACAAATCTCTTTCAAATACTCCTACTTTTCCATCTGAAAAAAAAATTCATCTCAAAAAAGCAGTACCAATTCCAAGTAAGCAGAAAATGCTTGTCTACTGAAAGGCTCTTTTTTTTCTATTCTTAAATTTACGAGTAGTCAAGCATCACTTTCTCTTTCTAGTGGTCTGAATCATTTGCCTTAAACTATTTATCTACTAATAGTTTTGTGGCAGTCCAGGAAAAAAAGTTTAGCTCCTTTCTTTCACACACTCATGTAAGGTATGTCCACACAAAATTCTTTAGGTAAAAATTTATTCTTTGGATAAAAGTTAAGGGCTTTTCAAAACTGTAACATTACTAATTTTAGTTCCATAAACCTAATGTACCTTCCCTTACAATTAACACAAACAAATATACTCAGAATAACTTACTGTTTTTTTCAAAAAAAAGAACAGAAAGGCACCGTTCTTTAACAGTGTTAAGTTTAAAGATGCAGCTGGACAGTATTTGCATATGAACATCTACTTGAATCTTCAGCATTTATAAGTATTTTAAAGAATTTCTCAGCTACTATTATTATTCAAACATACCTTATTTCATCCGTTTCTGGCACTTTGGTGTAAGGGAGAATTGCTCGAACTCTCCTTCTGTCCTCTACAGGCTACAATTCAAGAGAAGAGAGCAAAGATAATACTTTTTCCTTTTTATAGTGTAGACTCTTTCTTCCCAGCATTAAGCTGTTCCGAGGCAAAGAAAGGACTGGTAACATCACTTGCCAGTTTTACGTTTCCAAGCTCAAACCCTTAGCTAAAAGAGCTCTCATTTTAAAGATTTTTTTTTCCCCCACTTAGAGTGGGAGAAACATCCAGAAGTTTAATATTCAGAAACATCTTTATTTAGGTTTTGGGTTTTGCTGTTGGAGACATTATGCAGTGTTTTGCTTCATTTTATTTACTTATATTGTTTTAAGGATGGCCATGTGAAAGAAACCTTGGTTATATCCAGGTGGCATATTTTGAAACCATTGTTTGATACACAAAATACCACAGATCAGTGTAAGTTACATTACGGTGGTGCTCTTTCCTAGCCAAGAACTGCTCATTTTCTTGTTCATCTCTGTCTGCTTAAAAGGCTGTCATTACACTTCGAGACAACTGCAACACCTCTAGCTTCCCAGTTATGTATTTTCATTAAATAGCAGATTTTTAATCATTACTTTGTACCAGTAAATACGCGTTTTTATATTCGTTATACTTCCACATATGCCTTTGCAGAACTACAGGAAACTTTTTAAAATGTTTTTCTCAAAGACAACTCTGAATAGTAACTAAAGTTATGAACATATAAGTATGTTGCACTTCAGAATTTTACTGTAAAATTTTACTACTTGCCTCGGGAGGTGCTACTGGAAATAACAGCTTTTCCCCTTTCAGTAAACAGGACACGTGACTGTAATAACCGATCAGGTCTGAGAGCGAAGCAAAACGACGTCCACCAATGTAATAGTCTCCACACATGGCAATAATCCTGTTAATAAAAAAAAAGAAGCTTGATACTAGAAAATTTTCTGCTACCCATTTTTTTTAAAGAAAAGGAGATTAGGATCATGTTTAATTCTTAAAACAGTGCCTACATTCAGCAAAATGAAGTATTACAGGCTCTCTATAAGCACTTCACTAAACCTTAGCGAATGAATATTTCATCCAAAATGGCATACATATTGCATGATACACCAGTCTTATCTAAAGAAAGTGTTGATTAGAGAAAAAGACAGTACATTTGTCATAACTAAGTGAAACAAAAAAAAAAAAGTGTGTGTCCTGGAAATCTGAAGTAATGCACTAGTAGACACAACAAAATTATTATTTATATCTTGCAGAACATACACCTTTTATGATCACTGGCATAAATTTAACCAAGTAGCAAAATATTTTAACAAAAAATTACACTTGATCATATAATGCAGAAAACTAACACCTCAAAAATTAGTCACTTTGTTACAGTTATCTTAGCATCCATGCTAAAAGTTAAGAAATTACTTTGGAATAATCAAAGTATATCTCTATACTTAATTTAAAAATTTGATAACTAATGGAAAAAAGCTTACACAATCATTTCAGTAGTTTAACACAACAAAGAGTTCTTCCAGAATTATTTATTTTATTCTCAAAAGTTGGTGCTTTTTCTTAAAACAGAGATTCTTTAATGCATACTTTGACCTAAATTATTTCTCCCTAACAGTGATATAAAATGTATACAAAGATGAATCTTCAGAGATTGAAGTTTAAAAAAATACAGCACTGCAAAGAGAGTCAGAAAACAATACAGCTCTAATGACACAGGCTAGATATTTTGGCATGTTTTCTCCAAGACTGCTTGGCAAATTATTCAGTAGGGATTCGGTTCTAAATGAAATTTAGTGTTTTGGATTATTATATCATCAAGCTAAGAGAAACCTTTCTTCAGAACACTGAGTTAGCAAATACAAAAATATTTCTGTAATCACAGAAAACTCCAAAGTAAAATATTAAAAATAAATATTTTCCCTCAAAACATATATCACTCTGACTCACCAAAAAAGTAACACTTCAGTGAAAAAGTGTTTGCTTTTGACACAATCATATGCTGCATGAGCATCTATGACTGCATATAACTTTGAAAGGACACCAATGGAATTAAAAGAAAGATTCTATAAGGACTGAAAGAATTTTTTTTAGAGATTTTAAAATCATTAGACTATTTTCTACCTGTGAGGCCAGAAACACTGTCATGGTAAGCATGAATCAGCAGTCAATTGCCTGACACTGACTTCAAAAGGAGAGTGTCTTATAAATAATCCGAGACTCCAAAACAGCAATAGAAAGCAAGCATGGGCCCAGTTTACTTTTTTTCTACTGCTACACAGAAAGCAGTTCCCAAACGAGTATCAGTACAGATGACAAGCTGAAATGGATAGCTCAGATGGCAAGACACAAACCTGAGGTACTATTTGTGTGTCAATACTCTCTCTGTACTCAAAGAGAATTATGCCTTCATGCCAACGGTATCTCATGACCTCTGAATCACACTTCACACAGCATGCAACCAAAATCTCCCTACATTTGCAAGTCATGCACATAGTGGCTCATAAGCTGGCATTCTGGCTAATTCCCACTTT
Organism: Thripadectes ignobilis; assembly: GCA_035584755.1. Classification (NCBI taxonomy): domain Eukaryota; kingdom Metazoa; phylum Chordata; class Aves; order Passeriformes; family Furnariidae; genus Thripadectes; species Thripadectes ignobilis. Next base: position 157,271 of record JAWMRC010000089.1, on the reverse strand, counting down.
CAGAAGTAGAAGTATTTGCTTTGGACTTGTTTGTTATCATCAAGACAACTGACAAATACTTCTTTTACTGCTGAAGAAATGTTTGCCTTCTATTTTGTAAAGAGGAACGTTTCACTGCAGCAGTCCGTGTGCTGACTAATCTTCAAGCTCTTCTGAGTATACACCTCATTTACACCAAAGAAAAAATGAACTTATTAATGCACACTGTTTGACAACAGTACAGTAATCCTAGTTACAACTTTACATAAAGAGCTACTTGTATTAAGAACAACTAATTCTAACACATGCTGAAAGTTGTTTCAAGTTGTTTCCAGCAAAACTTTCCCTTATTAAACAGAACCTCTCTTTTTTTTTTTCTTTTTTGGGTGTGTTCTTTTTTGTTTGCCTGGTTTTCCCCCTCAAAGTTAAGAATGCAATCAGATGTGCAAGCACTTCAACTATGCCATGTGAGCTACAATGGCTACTACGGAACAGACTAAACCTCCACGACTGACTAATGAAACATGCATGTTGCTTTAAGTCTGTTCAAAACCACTTTAGATTAGCATCTCTATCCAGATATCATTGGTTTCCTCACATTTATGTTCTTTATATTCCAATATTTAAGCACAATATTTTAAAAGAAACACAAGTAAAAAGCTGTACCATGTAAGCATAAAGAGTCAAAAATACAATGACTGTTTTCTGATTGTACCTTATTGAGTTCTGAAACAAAAAATAAATGGATCACAGTATTCAAAATAAAACATTTAATTCTCACCTAAAATGATTGACATTTGTTTTACTAAGGAATGAAAGCACAAATGAACCTGGTCTCCGATCACTCTCTCGAATAAGGTAACTTCCAGGTTTTCCAGCTTGTCGAAGACGTTCTTCTGCAATGGTTCGGTCAAGTTTTCCATGATACCACCTGAAAAAGAGTAACAATGGGTGTCCTTAGAATGTAAGGGTTTTGTTTATTCTCACAGAACAGACCTATGAAACTAACAAAAAATTTCAGTCAAAACTGATGTAACTCCAAAGGTTTGTTTCAAAGTTATTACAACATTACAAGTTCAACCTCCCAGTTTACTCATTTCCAAGAAACAATATTTTTAACACAGCAGAGTTTTTCAGATAACCTGCTTCTTCCAAAGAACCACCCTAAGAGGTTCTGTATGGATCCTCAGTTTTATTCTCCTCCCTAATTCACTTATTTTAAACAGAAACAGAGGTGATTGATCTGACTTGGAAGACTCCTGTATTTTAAGCCTACACCGGCTTCAGTTCAGGCTGAATATTTCAAAAGCACGAACTGAGAAGTGCATTGTATCAGTCTGTTTCTCAGCTGACAGAGATACTGCTGTAGCAAAGTCTGTAGCGAATTGGACAGCAGTCACCAGACCACTATCCAGCCCCAAATCTATCATTCCTAATTACAATGTGCATCCTATCAATTAAAAGCAAGTGCTGATGAATGGCAAATCATAGACTGCAAAGTATCACAAAGGAATACTTTAATCTACTGTTACCATTCAAGCATTCACTCACCTTACCTCAGTTTATCTACATAGCCTTTGTCAGAACACTCACAGTCTTCCCAAAAAGATCAAGGTTTTTTGTTGTTACTTTTTGTTGGTTTGTTGGTGTTGTTGTGTTTTGCTGTTTTGTTTCGGGGTTTTTTTGGCGGGGTGGGGGGGGGGCAGCAATGGAGAGCATTTTTCAAACAAAGCCAACCACTGCTCTCACCAGCTTCACCAAGCTACAGCATGCTCCAGAGATGTATCCTACAATAACTCATTAGCTCAAACAACTAACTATGCTTAACTCTTAATTTTTACGCTCAAGAAAACATCAGCTTTCAAACAGATACTGTTTTAGACAATTTAAATCCTTCACCATTTCAGATCATGCGCTTTTTAGTTCTAATACTTCACATATGTCTTGCAAGAGTCACAAAAATGCAATTTGGAACAGATATGTTAATGACCCTATGAACTAATGTATGCAAGAATAAAAAATATTTTACAGACTGGTTCCAAAAAAAGTTATTAGCTGAGCTGTTGATAAAATCTGATCAGATGCATTTTTTTCCCTACAAAATAGAAGCAAAAGCTTTGAGAGCTTTATCAAAAGAAAAATCAAATAGACTAAACCAGTAAACACCGTTTTACCAGTGGAAGCAGCACCAGAGCACAGATACTGTTTACCCAGGCAAAGCCATGTGCTGGCGAGTATAGCTCTCCTTTGCCTCTCTTCCTCATCCTGATGAAAACAAGTTAAACCAGAAAAAGCACTGTTTTATCTGTACAACACACAGCACTTGAGACTGCTGCAGGCCCAGTTACGTTGATGAGATCCTGTGTCATCCCATTCCAGAGCAGAGCAGCCTTGTGAACACAAACCTGTCATTCAAAGATGGTCCATAAAAAAGTGGATCATACTTCTCCTCCCAGAAGAGTACTTTAGGAGATGAAACAAAATCAAGACTGTCAATTTTGAAGTACTTGGGATGAAATATTCTCTTGTCAGTATGCACAGCACAGCTGAAATTCCACTGACTTTGTTTCCAGCACATGTCAAAAGTGGGCTCTGCTTTCCTGGACAGACAAACTTTCACAAAGCATGAAACTCCTCAGAGACCCAAGAAGCTTTCCTGATCAAGAAATTCGCTGAAACAAACATTCCATTAAGTCTGTTTTTAACTAACAAGAAATTTACTGAGCTTTAGAGTTTGTTCCTATTTACCACCCACTTCAGAAAGATAATCTTAATTCTACTGAGAGACATGCTGCATTACAATGCCACATTAAAAGGCATAAATTCAAAATGGGGAAGGTGGGAGTCTTAGTAAGAACAAAAACCACCAATAAGAATCTAATGAAAAAAAAAAAGGCAGCATCACGTGTAAACAAGACAACCAACTTTTCTGTAAGGGATTGGGATTTGTAACAATGATAGTACAGACTTGGGTGCTCAGAACTTGGCTTCTCTGAATGAAGAGAACACCCTCCTCATTGGTGTGAGGAACAATACATATATTGGTATATCCCACACACTGAAGGTCACATTCTGTAACACTGAACAGGCTTCATATACTCTGTCCCATTCAACAGTTTTTTATCAAGCCTACCAAAATGCATTTACTACCTGGTAAAGGAGGGTTAGAACTTACTTGCTTCCCCATTTAAAGAAAGGTTTGTCTTCTGAAACAGAAATGTCAAGTTAACTTCTGAGAGCAATTAAATTCAGTGTTCCTGAGCCCATATTTGAAATACTAATTTCTGATGAAAAAGACACTGTATTTCACAGCTAACTATGCATGTACAAATTACTCTATAGCACTAGTCACAGAAACACATATTAACACTAAATTTAATATAAACTCCAGCAAAGCAGTCAATGTTGAGCAATGATAAAACAGCCCAAGCGACATCCTCAGGAAGCCTCTGTAGATAGCACACATCTTTAAAAAAACAGGATACACACTTAAGGGCAAGCTTGTATGATACCATTAGAGCATGCAAAATGCTTATCAAGAAATAATTGCATTTTTCAAGAGAGCAGAGTTTCATCACTACACAAAACCAGTTTATTCTACCAATATATAATCCAAGAGTGTTAAAAGACTTCACAGACAGAAATGCGTGTCTTATAATTCATCTAGCTATCACCTGTTTTCAGTATCACAGGAAAATACATTCTGCAGCTTTGCATCATTACCTACAAGAACTTTGATAGCAAACAGTAAAGACTGTTTTACAAAATTGCAGTACTTTATCTGATTTAAGGATATAAAGTTAAAGAGTGGCATTATATATTTTCTTAATATTTCTGCTAAGCTGTTGTGGGTTTTCTTTTTTTGCTTTGAAATACATCCATAGATCAGTTTTTCTGTGAATATTGATGAATGTCCCAAATGCCAGTGAAAAATGTTAGGAACACTTATGTTGTATTATCAGTTACAAAGGAAGATCCATCCAATAGTCAACGTCATCCAAAGAAAGTATTATAGAAATAAGTAAATTACAGAACCTGCCAAACTTGTAATTTCATCAGAGAGGATAATGAAAACACCATAAAGGATATGTCCAGACTACCACAATTTGTGAAATGAACTAAGTCCCACATACTTTGGCTTTAACCTTCAACAAAGTACCTTAGTGAAGCTTGAACTCAGTATTTCTGCAAAGATACATCACAAGAAACCACTTCTCCCTCTGAGTTTTATAAGTCTATATCAACAACTTCAGTATTTTTCAACAAAAACAGTTTCAAATTTAACATTTTCACAGTCAGTAGCAGTGTTTAACCATACAGGTTCTTAACAAGACACAAAAGGAAGAGCTCTGTACGGTGCACTGTAAGTCTCATGGAAGGAATTTTGGTCTGGATAGGAAGGCATCACTTAAAAAACCTGCTTTGCCATCCGTAAATATGAAGTTGCTACATGGCTGTGACTTATCAAATGCCTGCACTCCAAACCATAATATATATATAATTCACTACCACTTAGATGTATATCCTCCATCATTGCCAAAGACGAGATCTCTCTAATTTCCAGTTACCTCTACTTGCTTGTCTAATCCTACCTAGGAACACTTGTGTATTTCTAAAATTAAGTTTTCAATTTTTTACATGCTGACAATCCACTATTTTCACTGTGTTTTGAGCAAACAATTCAATGACATTCTGAACCACAGCTAGTGCTCTAACAACACAGTTACTGTTACGATACGCACTGAAAGAGAAAACATAAGTATCCTTGCAAGAGAATGTTACAGAATGATTCCACTATAAAATGTCCTACCAACTACAGATCATAATTCAGGTGGTATTTTCTGTGACCACCTGTTTATCTGCTTTAACAGACTTGTATAATTGTCCTTTATTTTGCCTCTTAGTGAATACCAAAAATAAGCTTCCATGTTTCACAAACTAGTCAAAAACTACGCATGAAAATTTTCCCATCTGCCAACTTAACACAAAAGCAGCATGTTCAAAACTCCACCACTGTATATCAGGATCTTAATTACAGCAAGCAGACAGAATGCAGACACAACATCACAAAGAGCTTGCATATCCACACAAAGAACACAGGGTTGTGCAGGAGAATGGTCCCTACACTACAGCCACAGACACATGCTAAGTCATGAACCCCGTGGAATTAGTTGCACTGCAGCCAGAGCTGTTGCTTCTGCAAACAAAGAGATCCTTAAACTTGACTGAGCTCCAAGGAAGATGCTGAGTACCAAACACCCAGCCACACCAGTCCCATTAGGCCCAGCAAGTGCCTTCTGCTGCAAGCAGGACTGCAGCTACGCTGCCTCCCTTTAGCAAGTTCACAGCAACAGGGCTCCTGATCTCAACACGGACAAACCACAAGGCACAGCAAGGCACAGGCTGCTTACAAAGAGGCAGCAGATGGTGAATTTACCATGTGGAAGGAGGCAGTTGCTATTGTGTGTGGAAGGATGTCACATTGTATAACTAAACCCTTTTCTACACATATTTCCTTTTTACATGTGAGAAAAGCAAGTATGAAGCTTTGCTGTTCCACTAAAGAATTGTGTTGTTACAGTATGCTCCATTTTTTACTAAGGAACACAGTGGGTTAGGGAGGAGACAATGGAAGAGAAATTGCTGAGTAAAAGTAGATTTCAGCAACTCAGTACAAATACAGATGCTGGTAAAAGCTGCAGACCTCTTTATTTCCACTTAGAAAAAGCCATGGCACACAGAAAGAACAGCCATCAAATCCCATATCCACTCACAGCTCTTCTCAGCCATACCTTGCTGCTTCAAGAAAACCCATAAGAACAATGGAGAACTTGTAGGAGCCACGGTCAGAGCCTCGCTTCTGTTAAGTCAGACATTGCCTTAGTGCCTTTCACATGTCACGGATTCTTGTTACCAGTGCCTGAGACTATGATCTCTGTTCCAATTAGAAGCAAAAGGGAGTAAAGATTACTTTGAACTGCGAAAGTCTTCAGTTTCAAAAGGCACACAAAAATCTCAAGTAAAATTTCATGAAGACAAAGGAGAAAAACTACCCAACAAAATATCCTGAATTATTATTTATGTCTTCTTATTCAGTTAACGTGAATCATCCTCCCCTCAAGCCTTCCATCTGAAGGTGCAATGCTCCTGTTCACTGTTCAAGTTTCACTTCAGTCTTTCAGCCTCTCTCAGCCTAAAACGTAGTCTTAGCTTTAGCATTTTTATGCAGACTCTGCCTTTTCCCATCTCCATCAGATTTGTAAGGCTGCATTACTGCCTTTATGCACATGATTTGTAGACATTAAATTAAACTAAATTTCAGTCAAACTTTACTAAATTCATCTCCTCCTCCTGTCTTCTTAGTCACTATTCAGCAGTTATCAATTTCTGACCAAATCTTTGCAGCTCTCCACATCAATAAAACTTGCTACCAGAAAAAGACCTGCAAATACACTAAAATGCATGCATCTCTAAGATAAAGATGCAAGAAACTGAAATCAATTTCAAGCCAAGTGTTCTTTGTCCAGTGTGCATGACACTGAGTGTTACGTGCTGTTCAGGAATATTAGAGGGGATTTGAATCCCTTTTGCTTTCCTATACATTTTCCTAAGAGGTACTACAGTGCATTTAAGCATGCCCATGTATGCTTCAAAAAGAATAATTCTGCTTTTCTCATTTGACTGCTCCCAAATCCCTTAAAAATAGCATGAGGAAAACTCAACTATGCTGCACTTCAAGACTAGGAGCCAGCCAACTAACATGGCAAGTCTCTACCACAGGCACTCCTTGAAATGCCAGCTGTGACAACCTGGTAACTGTGGGACTTGCACACAACTCCAACTTGCATACACCTCAAAAAAAAAAAAAAAAAAAAAAAAAAAACCCCCTAAAACCCTTTCAGCAGAATTTCCATCAGCTCTGAGCTAGAACAAAACAGATCGACCAAAAACCTCAGTTATGTGTCAACAAAGAGACTGTGCAAAGATGAAAGAACAAGATAAGCATACAGTAGAATACATTAAAGTAACTTCACAAAGGGCAGAAAGGTTTTAAAAGTTTCAGTTGGTGTAGCAAATAATGCTACAACTTTAAAAGAGACAGAGGTGTGACAGCAGCATAATATCTAACACTGAACAGAAGACTGACTGCCTATCTCATTTTCACAAGTGCCACCAGTAAGCAAGAGAAACAAAGCTAAACTTGATGACAAACAGCTCTTGAAACAGCTTGCATTTTTTCTACTGAAAGATTAGATTAGGAAATGAATTCTGGAATTCATAAAGGTTTTAGCTAGAAACTTTCCAATTTTTCACACTATGTAACTCTGCCCTCAGGTCAAAAATACCCCTTTTTCTGTTTGAACTAAGACTAACTACTACAGAAATAATGTTAATACTGCTACACAAATAAGCAGATATTTTTTAACAGTAATTAAGGAATTTGTAAGATGTTGTTCAACTTGTCAGCCATTGCACTCATTAAACGTACCAGAGGTTCCTTCACCTTTCTGCTCCTCCTTCCACCTCACTCTCACTAACAAAGCATAGGTTTTGGTTTTGTGCTCCACTCTCATCTCCTCCTGCAAGCAGGATGACTTTTCTAGAGAGATGTCTCAAATCCACAGACAGAAAACTGGTTCTACAATGAGAAAGCCCTGACAGTTATACACTAAAAATCAAAGACAGGTGCAATGCCTGAAATGGTATCTAAAACTTCCCTTACACATTAGGAACAACAATAGGGGAATAAAACCTAGAGAATACAACCCATACACAACCGATCTAATGGCACGACATAAAAAAATTGTGTGTACAACTAAGAAGGGAAAAACCCCTCTGTTTCTAGACTATAGATTGAGATGATTACAGAAGCTTGGTAACATTTTGCTTTTAGAGGAATAAAGACAATTATCTAGTATCCCTTTCGTTGTCAAAGAATGGAAAGGACAACAAAATAAACCCTCTCCACAAATGCTTAGAAAGCACAAAAATCTATGTAAGAAAAAAAATTGATGAAAAGATGTAGCTAGAATAATTTCTTCATCGTTTGTATTATTCAAATATCCAAGCTCGAATCTTATAAGGTCTTTGGTGCTAACTCTACTAACACACAGCAATATCGAGACCAAACTGACTGATTTCTGGTTACACTTAGATTTTATATATAGAAAATATGAAGCCATTTATCACTAAAATGACCACAGAAAACCTAATGAGCCATAAACAGAATATCCCTTTGTGCATGTCCCCCATATGGCTGAACATTTACATACATATGCATAATTCTATGGAAAACAAGACATGGGCTCAAAATAGCAACAATAAAGAAGATCAGAATTTCAGAGAAACATATTACACAAATCTACACATAATTACCACATGACTCCTGATCTGATTATCAAAGGTTGGCTAAACCTAGATGGTCATTATCCCACTCCATCCAGCTGTGAGGCTGCAGGTGCAGGACTGTGTTCAGTTCTGGTCCACATAAACTCAAGAAAGATGTGAACAGATTGGAGAGGGCCCAAAGTATGGACACAAAGATGAACAAAGAGCTGCAGAACCTGCCCTGTGAGGAAATAATGGGCTTGGCTGCTTCTCTCTGAACAAGACAAAGCTCTGGGGCATCTCGCCACAGTGTTCCAGGAGCCAAAATCACTCACTTCAACAAACTCCCTCGATAGGAAGGGAAATCTCAATGGAGGTTTTTAAGATGCAACTGGACATGTTGCACAGATAGTCTCAGCTATACTCCCTTTCCCAAAAAAAGGCTGGGACACATGGTCTTCCTAGGTCTCTCCCAATCTGGACTATTCTATGGTTCTATGATTCTATTTATTCCAACCCTAATGAAACCTTATACTCACAAAAAGCCCCAAACAATTAGCACTTGAGGATGAACAACTACTGCTATTTCAGTTTAGCAAAACAACAAAACGCTAACAAAAATAATTGATTTGGTGTGAAGTTGGCCTGAGAAGCAGCTAAAAATACTGAAATTTGAACATGAAAATGACCTTTTTAGGGCCTAATCATCGCAAGAATCAGACTGCTAACTAACCATAACACTCACTGGATACACCAAGTATCCTGGAGATCTCAATACTCCATTCCTAAAATACAGCTGGTGCTCTGAAATTAATCTAGCAACATTGGTTTGTATATATTAATTTGTACATGTTAGTAATTGTAATGAAAACGTACCATAAAAGGAAAAAGTACGTATTTGAAGTTGATTATTTAATATTGAAGTAGCACTGTTAGGTACCTTAGAAGGACCCTTTTTTAAAGGCACATTCTTGAACTTTTACTGCAGAAATTAAGACATGTCTATATAGAAAGTAATGAAATATTCTTTCTGCCAATCTAAAAATTCCTTGTACTTTCATTACAAATGTTCCCTCTTAGCTACTGCCCTGACTTTATTCCTGACAATTTGCAGGAAATAGGTCTGTAACATGGATCCTCAACTATAAACAGTATCTTTAATAGATAGAATCACCACAAGTGACTGCTGGGATTCATCTAGTTCAGCCTTGCCTCCCCACCCTGCACAGGTAAGATCAGCTACATCTGGTTGCTCAGGACTGTATTCCCTCGGGTCATGAACATCTCCAGTGACAGAGACTCCATGATCACTCTAGGCAATTTCTGACACAGACCACCTTTGCCACGAAAAAATTTAAAAAAAAAAACAGCAAAAAAACAACAATAACAACAAACAAAAAAAACACCCCATACTTTTGTATTTAGATAGAAATGCACATTTCTTCATTTTTCTCCATTGCCTCTTGTCCTGTCACAGCACACCACTGAGATCAGTCTGGCTCTCTCAATCTCATCCACTACCATAAGATATCTATACTCATATTTAAGACACACTCAAGACTCCTCCAGAACAGTCCCAGTTCTCTCAGCCTCTCTTAATCTGACAGATGATTTAGTCCTTTCACCACCCTGATGGCCCTGCATTGAATGCTCTCCAGTAAGCCCACGACTCTCTTGTACTGGATGAGCCCAGCACTGGACACAGCAACCCAGAAGCTGAGCAGAGGGGAAGGACAATCCCACAAGCTGCTGACAATGCTCCTCCCAATGCAGCCCAAGATACTGTTGGCCTTCTCTGCCATGCAGGCACACTGCTGGCTCTGTTCATGTCCTGATGCCCAGGTCGCTCTCTTCAGAGCTGCCTTCCAGATGCTCAGATCCAATTACTACTCCGCAGTGCCAGAGCCCTGCCTTTCCTGTCTTTAACTTCAAAATATCCCCTGCAGCACAATTGTCCAGCACATCCACATTATTCTGGACATCAGTACACCAACCTGATGGTTCAGCTACTCCTCCCTGTTTTGCATTGTCTGTGAACTTGTTAAGGGTGCATGCACTCTGTTCCAGCATCCAGGTCATTAATCAAAATGTTAAACAGTATTGGCCACTGGATGCACCGTGGGGAGTACTACCAATGACTTGCCTTCACCTCGACTTTGTGCTCCTAATCACCACCCTCTGTTCCCAGTCATTCAACCATTTTTCAATGCACCTCACTGTCCCCTTGCCTAACCCATACACTATCAGCTTGTCTGTGGCAGATGCTACAGAGAAGCTGCAAAAAACTTTACTAAAGTTAAGATAAACTCTCTCCCTTTCTCCAAAGCCAGTGATCTTATCACAGAAGGCTCTTAGGTTGGTTAAGCACAGTTTTCTCCTCATAAATCCATGCTGACTTAGCACCTTCAGCACAAACCACAATTTAAAGATAGACTCACATAGTAACAGAAACTTTTTTCTGCTCTATCACTATGCAGAGCGATAGAGCAAGTATTTTACATAAAAATAAAAAATAAAGACCCTGTTCACTCTTTAGACAGTGTAAACAGTACATAAAGCAGGTTAAGTATTCCGACCTTGTAAAGCACTGATAACATTTGACTGGTATTGACTGTACTCCTGAAGGATACTGAGGAATGTGCAATACTTCAGTGCAGCAAAAGTACCATGTTAAAACAAGTTCTCTTCTCCTTCCTCCTACTGTGCCTACCAGCAAGACAAATATCAAGATTTTTGCGGGGAGGAGGAGGTTGTTAAGGGAGAAAGATAGATATGTAAGAAACTGAAAAGAACTAAATGAATCTTGAAAATTTATGGCTGAATCAACAGCTACTGAAGAGACCTGCACTCCCACTGTAAAATTTGTGTTCCTCCTCCCTCCACAGTCAAAAAACATTTAGACAAAAAAAGGTCAAGAAATACAGCACAATACTATGCTTCTCAGTAGAAGAGGCCAGTTGACCAAGTGTGGAAGTCTCACACTGATATTGTGGGAGTCAATCTATGACACAAAATAAAAACTAAATAAAGAGCAGGTCAAGAGACTCTAATCACTGTTTAAACAAAATTACATCATCTGATGTTAACTAAAAATATTGACTACAAAACTGAAAAACCCCCTCAAACTTTTTCTGGCTTTAAATACTGTCCCTCTCCTGGTTTTCTTTATCTGAAGCTTTCATTTACCTACGTAACTAACACACTGATTTTACTTACTGCTTCACTTCCTGTATTGGCTTATGTATGATGTCGCTTCACTGTGTTTAACCACTCATTGAAGACAGAACTTCTAACACCTCACATTCAGCCAGAATTAAAACCAGATATATATTTGGGTCTGTTCTGTAAGCGGCCCAAACAGTACACTATCCATCAACTTCACACAAGTAAGGTGTTTCCCTTTTGCAGAGAACAGGAATGAATAAAGAAATTCATTACCTAAAAAGGAAAGTATTCACTCTTAACTACAATAACTGCTAAACAGAGAAGAAATCTCATACATTAAAATCAATTTACATCGCATTTAGTTTTTTTTATACAGTACCTAACTGAACATGCCAAAAACTATTTCCCCTCAGTTTCCAGGGCAACAGATTCACTCATCAGTCTAGAGAAGGGCCTTCCAATATCACTCAGAACAAATTACTTTTTGTGGTCTTCTGAAACAAACAAATGCTGCAGAACTCTGGAGTTGACACCTCTGACACTCGTGAAGAGACTAAAATGACATTCAGGTAGAAAAACGTTGTACTTTCATGCAATCCATGCACACAATATTTATCTACCTATTTCTATCTTCAGCTCTTTTTCTCATTATGTTGCCTCAACAGGCACCAAGAGTGACTCTAAGAATACATTCACTTTGTGGAAGATTTGTGTTAACCAGACAGCATTTTGACAGCCTTTTTTATTCTGTGTGATCACTTTCAGATTTAAACTGATTTTCATTTCAAACTGATAACCAATGTCTAAAACACATTGTATAAAAATGCCAGTTTTTCTGGAATACTAGAACTGCTTCTGCAACCTTAATGCAACACTAGCATTTAAAACAGTTCCATCAAATAAGACTTTAAATCCATTATATATAAATAACTGAACTACCTTTCATTCACTAAATCCAAAGGCATTTCCTTACAGTATTTCAGCCTCTGTCACTGAGTTTTGCAACTGGGGTAGAAAGCACAGGAAAAAACTACCTAAATGAACACAGAGTTGCTCACTTTATCTCCTAGCATCCAGTGCCTCCCACCTAACATTAAGCTGCAACATAAACACACCACTGCTGTGTTCCAGAAAAATGAAAACACACACTGCATAGACAAGCCTTAAGTCAGTTTCACTAGAGATTAAAGATAAAAAAATCAACCCTACCCGGAGATTTTGAGTTCAAGACAGAAGAGATTATGTTATATGGTACCAGTCTCCTTCCACTGCTCAAAAATTAAAGAAAACACTAACAGAGGACATATTCTCCTTTTTCTTAGGTATATGGAAAAGACAAGAGGAAATTAAACATATTAGGTGCTTGCTAGCAAAGATGGACATATCCTGACCTCCCAGAACAAACTATATTTACAGCATCCCGATGGGAAGTGCAAAACTTGCATCTGCTTCACTTCCCATCTCTTCACGTTAGTTATTGTGAGAGCCAGAATGTCAACTTCGTACTATTTAAAAGCTTACTCATGTTTTATAAACCCTTTGTCTACAACATATTTACGGCCTAAAACTTGGAGAGTGAGAATTCATATTTTATTTGTTTTGTGTGAGGCCTTTTTCTTTGCTTTGGGTTTGTTTTTTTTAATTGTAAAACAAGCTAGGAGATGAAGAAGTGATTGTGTCTAAATTTATGCAGAATACTTTTTATTAATTATTTTTTTACTTAAAAATCTAATCTAAGATTGGATAATGAACCTGGAAAAACCAGCAGGAACATTTACCAGATATTTGTCTCTAGAGCCAGTAACCATTCAGCAAATCCTGAAATGTGATGCATATTCGTGGAAGGAAAAGAAGCCTAGTGAGTCCTTACTGTTACAGTAACTTTGTACCACACAGAGCAAGGCGGGCAATGAAGAGCACTCTCAGTTTTCTGAAGTATACATAACATATTGTAAGTGGCTAGGGCAAAACCATGTGGCAGATTGTAGAATTATCCATCAAGCCACGCTGCATTACTCCTATAAAAAGTGAATGAATTAGGAGGAAGTGGGAAAGGGTGGAGCTGGCAGTCATATTTAAACAAATTGAAAAGCAGTTTGAAATCACATCCAACTGGAAAAATTTAATACAAGTTTAAATTGTAAGATCAATTACAATTCTTAAAGACTTATACTGGAGCCTTCCTTTGTATAAGATAATGGATAACACTGATATTTGGGTTTGGTAATAAATCAGGAGTTCAACTCCATAGAAGCAGATGGTATGACTACAAAAAACAATACAAAGAAAGGGCATTTCCAAAATAAAAAAAACAGGACTGAAAGGACAGAATTTACTATTGACATATGCCAGTTGTATGACTTAACTGAGAATGGTAAAAACTGACACTGCATAGAATAGGAAACAAAAGTTTTTAAATAATCAGAACATGCAATATTTTTATGGAAAAGTCACACACCAGGGATAAAAATTGCAAAGGAAAAGGCTAAATATTTGGAGGCACAAACTTCAGAATCAATTTTTTAAATGTATTTACTTCTTGTCTGTTTCAGTATTTAAGAATCTTCAAGAGAAGAACATTTAGCTACAGTGCTATGCCCTGGTCCTGTATAAACATCAGTGCCCCTTTGAATAAGATGAGTAGCTGCCTCAGCCAAAACCACATGAGGGCTGCAGTGTTGCCCTAGCCTATGCTCCTTGTCAGAAATATAACATCCTCATTCGTGAAAGTTAACCACCATGCTTGCACGACCTACAAGACAATATTCTGACTGCAAAATCCATTCAGAATTGTCCATGTGGTAAATATTATTTAGTATCAAACAAGTATCAAACTCACAAATAACTACCCTGCTTTCCAAAAATAGTACCATCAACCTTGCTTTTTGACTTTTTCCTCCGTTCTCTGAATAACTTAGCCAGGTCCAACAACAGCAGTCTGAACTTTCAGTGAGAAAACCACAAAAGCAGAATCCTGTACCTCACCAGCTTGGCACACAATACTGAGAAAGTAACTTTGCTTTTTACATGTTTCTCTTTCCCAGATTTCTGTCAAATCTGCCTAATCCTATTTCTAGCTCACTAAGGAATTCTGCAGGTTTAAGACTATTCAAACAGTGTCCTCACAAAGGAAGGCCTTAATATTTACAAATTTCCACAAAAAGCCCAGGAATTAAAAGAATAAAGGACTGCTAGGAAGCCTGTCAAGGTTACAGAGACTAATTTAAAAGAAATCCTACACTGTTACATTTTATGTCCAACTTAAAAGGTCAATGGCTTCTGAAAGCCTGAAGTATCTGACATAATGCAGATGATAACTCTGACAGTGAAGTTACGAGAGAACGTAAGAGAGAATTCAAAGTTCAGACGGGTTTTAAAATTAACTTTCTGACCTATGTATATATATATATATATATATATATCTTGAAAGATAACTGTATCTTGACCCCCTAAATTACCCACTATACTTGCCATAGCTTCAGAAACAACATATTTACAGATATTGATGAGAGAATGTAAGCCTTTGAAGCAGTTTCATTTTCGGGAGCATATGGTAAGAATATGGGGAAAAAAAAGATTATTTTTTGTTCTCATACAAGCTTTGCAAGTGCTTTGTGTAAACCTGCAGATTTTCTACAGTGAAATCCAAAGGCTGTATTTAGAGTACTTACTAATTACATGGACTCTATATAACATTATCTGATCTTATATTTCACACAACATAAACACAGAACTACTCTGCCTCTAGTGCAAGATTCCTTCTATTACCAGTACTGCAACAATCCTGATTAACGTAATATATGAATAAATATAAAAAAAAACTAACTGTAGGTTTAGAGTTTATTCCAACTGTCTCCTCTCTCCAAACGCCATCTAATCAAAAACTTTATTTTAAATTGGTTGAGCAACGTAGACATCATTTATAAAAATACTGTTCTGTCAACACTTTAAAATAAAAAGTAGATTTTAATCCATTCTAAATCCACGGTTTCAGACTGCCTGAATTTTTAAAAAGACCAAACATGTGCACAGTACTTGAGCTGTGTTTGTATATGAAAGGGAAAAGTACTACCTTTATTTAATTAAGTAGAAGCAATGCAATACAAAATGATGACATATTAAGCATTCTATGCCATGTTTAGCTTTTGTTTTACTTCTATTTAAAACAAAAAAAACAAAAGTTTATGGCTCTACTAAGAAGGCGCTACCAGAGAGTGGAAGAGTTTCCCCAACAGGTAGTTTAAGCCACAACCGGAATAGCTCACTCTTCCTGGCAGCTTGCAGCACCGCAATGAAAACTTGGAAAAACTAACTCGAGCGCTCCTTCTCCCAGGAGCTGATCCCGGTCCCTGCTGGCACACCAGAGCCCGGCGAAGGGAAAGGAGCCCGACCTGTGCTCCCTGCGGGCTGCGGGTGCCCCTCGGGCGGCCTGCGGTGCCCGGCAGTGTCCCGGTGCAGCAGCCTTCCTGCCGGAGCGGAACCGGGGAGGGGAGGGCGGGAGGGAGGGATGGAAGGCGGGGGGGGTTGGGACGCCGAAGTTCTGCGGGACTCCCACCCAGGTCTGGCACCCGCTTTCCCCCGGCAACGATGGGGCCCGGCGGCGCGGCCCCGCTGACCCCGGCCCGGCGGTACTCACTGGTTGGTGGGGGGCGCGTTGAGCGGGATGGCCACCTCCTCCTCCTCGTACTCCGGCCCGTCCAGCGAGTCCCCCTCGTCCACTGTGCCCAGTCCCCCGGCCAGGGGCGGCGGCGGCGGCGGCGGCAGCGGGGGGAACCCGGCGGGGCCGGGATCGGCGGCCGGAGGGGCGGGCCCCGCGCCCAGCTCCAGCAGCCCCAGCACGGAGCACAAAGCCGGCCCGACCGGGGCGCCGCCGCCCGCCGGGAAGG
>JAWMRC010000089.1:118849-140720 GCA_035584755.1 Thripadectes ignobilis | reverse complement strand
CCGCGCCGCCCCGCAGGCCGGGCCGCGCCTGCGCATGCGCAGCCCCGCCCACAGCCCGCGCATGCGCAGAACCGGCGGCGGGTGCGAGGCGGGAGCGGGACTGTGAGCCGGAGTGGGTGTGGGGTCAGGATTGGGGTCGGGAGCGGGGTCGGGATTGTGGTCGGGATTGGGAGCGGGGTCGCCGTCAGGAGCGGGATCGGGAACGGGGTTGGGAGTGGGGTTGAGGGCGGGGGCGGGGTCGGGTTTGGGATTGGGGTCGTGAGCGGGATCGGGATTGGGGTCGGGGTCGCGGCCAGGAGCAGGCCGGGACTGACCCGTCCCCGGGCAGGGTGACCGCGCCGTGCCTGGGGAGCCCTTTGGCACGTCCAGGCACCTCTGACCGCCCCGGCCCAGGGCCCAGGGCCTGCCCACACCCACAGCAAATTTATTTTGGTTTCGGGTGCCTAACCCGAGTCTCGGCGTGAGCCATTCCCTCTGTCCCTGTCGCTGCAGGCGCCGTAAAGAGACTGGCCCCCGGCTCAGTGCAGACTCTCTTCAGGTATCCGTAGGGTAAGGGGGGGATCAGACGGGATTTTAGTGGGAAGTTTTGTCATTGAAAGGGGGTCAAGCCCTGGAACAGGCAGCCCAGGGCAATGGGGAGTGTGGATGTGGTGTCTGTGGGCATGTTTTGGTGCTGGACCCGTCAGGGTGATGGCTGGACTACGTGATCTTGGTGGTATTTTCCAACCTTAATGATTCTGTGATTCCATTCTAACAGCAAGAATAAAAAAACCCCATGAATCCTAGAGTCTACAAGGTACTTTGTAAGATTTGTGACTCCATTGCTATTAAATGGCACTTACTCTACAGTTGCCTAAAACTGTATTTTTTTTCATGTTACTCAGTCCTGCAGACTCTCACCACACACTACCCCTCCCCCAAACTTATCTTCATCATCAATTATTTTTCTCCCTTAAGTGGGTTTACTCACCTCACATCTAAGTACCTCTCGGGTCAAGAAGACATCGTGTGATTGCTATTACTAGGCAATACAATATGTAGATATCTTTTGATTTTTTTTTTCCCCAGTGTTAAAAGAACTGGCAAATAGCAGCACGTTGACACTTGCATGTCTCTCTAGAGTTCTCAGAAGGCATCTAAACATTCAGGTTTTCAAAGCTTTGCATTACCCAAAAGTATTAAGTGAATTTTTCCTGAGGCCACTAAAACTAACTACTGCTCCCACTTTCATAGTTCTCCAGCCAACCTCTTTTTGTCTGCTGAAATTTTCATATCTTGCCCTCTAAAGGCACACTCTGCTTCCAATTACACTGCTGAAATCTGTGGAATCATGCTACCTTTGTGCCCAGGGTCAGTGAAAGGGGAAGGTGGCTCTTGCCCTAAGTTTACAGAACTGTGACACATCCATTTGCTGGCGTTTTTCTAAGAAATTGTAATTTCAAAGAATTTGTAGACTGCTCTCTGTGGGTTTCTCTTTACTGCCATCTGCTTTCCCTCACAAATTTATAAACAAAATAATTTTAACACAGTCTTGTCACTGTTGTAGTAGCGATATGCCTAAATATAGAAGTGTGGTGTAAATATTTACAAGATTATGAGGCAAGCTTTTCCAAGTGCCTTCCAGGGCAGAAGCGTGTGAATGGGGGTGTGGGGACTGGAAGGACAGCTGTGCTAAGAATTTCATGCAGTAAGGGGTAATGTGGCTGCAGCACTCCTTCAGGAGGTTTATTTTGGGGAGAATGATTTTAAATTTGGCAAGGATTCCACAGAAGGAGAGCTCTTAGTAAGATCAGCCAAGCTGTTGCCTTTCTGCCCCTGACACACCATTTCTGATCACTTTGCAGGCAGAGTTGCCATCCTGAGTTACTGCAGGTTATACACATCACCCTGCAGCATCTCTAAAGCCTTGAAAGCTGACTCCCCTTTTAGAATCATGGAATATCTTGGATTGGAAAGAATCTGTAAGGATCATTTAGTCCAACTCCTTCCTCCTTTTAGGACTATCCAAAACTACAGCTACAAGCCTTCATGGGACTTAATTTGCATTAATATATTTGGACAAAGGAGCAAGCGTAACAATATTTTTCTTGATGCTTCTTCCAAATATGTATTTTTCTGAAATCCCTGGTGTAAATGACACTAGGATAGTTAGTCCTTCATCCTCACTGTGTGAAAGGTGTCAGGCTACATTCTCTGAAGTCTATTTGCATGTTCCCTAGTTTGAGGCTGATATAATAATACTGCATACCTTAAGAACAGTGACAGTGATGAGACATTACAGGCAAATGAAGATGTGATTAGGAACTCAAGTTTTGACGCCGGATTTGTCACTGACTTGCATGGCCTTAGGCAGTCATTTGTACAAGGTTACACTTTCTCCATCAGTAAAGTAAGAAGCTGTTTTGCAGATGTGTCAGAGGATTAATTAGGTTTTTTACAACATTTGAAAGCTGTTAAACATTAATGCTTATTATGATGAAAAGCCGCATAAAGCGTGAGCCAGTATTTCAGTTATTAGAAGATGTTGCTTGGATTGTGGATGCAAACACCACTTCCCTTTCTCTCCTTATTTCCACACAAAACCTGCTTCTCTACCTCAATGCAGTTTATTTCCACGTTTCCAGTGTTGGCCTATCTCAGAAATAAATAGCAAGAGAGGAATTTTCAATCTTTCTGTTGTAGGGTGGAGTGATAAGGAAGCAGCCTTCCTGTAATGAAGAACCTGGAATGTTCCAGCTGTTCCAGTCCTTCCCCTTGTACTCCCACAGTTATATAATAGACAGTTCCATTGAGAGATGTTTCTTCCTATCTGCATAGCTGTCATGCCACATGTATGGCTGAGGAGGTGGAAAGGTGGGCAGAATTTGGGCAAGAACTTGATTACTGTTATTTCCTGTGACCTAAATTCTTTACTTCCATTGTGTTTATATTTTTGGGTATTTTATTGAATAAAGCTGATTATATTCCCAGATTATTATGAGGTAATCATTGGACAGTCATCATCACTGTCTGCATATTTAATTTTGGGTCTGTTCTGTCAGTTCTCCCATGCTCATCACATGAATTAGAAACTTGTGTTTGCACTGGATATTTTGTTTGTATTGAATCTTGGAATAGATCAGCAACAATTAGCTACTTTAAAAATATTTCCCTTCATTTTAAAAGTTCAACAGTTTTCAAATCGTTTTTTTGGTTAATGACTCTTGTTATAATTGATTTTCAAGAACATTTTTGTCACATGAGAAAGCATCACTTTCAAACTCCAGACTCTTCTAGAATAACCTTCTGTCCCTACTCATGTTGCTGCTGCTTATTTTGTATCCTTTCAGTTAAATGTTTAAGCTGGAGATGAGTTAAACACAGATAAAAATATACTATAGAAATTGTATCCTACCTTGAGAGCCGATATGTGTATAAATTACCTTGAGAGCCAATATGTGTATAAATTTGAAATTCATTAAGAAAATACTGCCGGATCAGTACCTTTCTTTTTGTCTTTTAAGCAGTTGCAAAAACATATGGTCTTGCACAGCCCTGGGATGGTGCTAACTTGGAGTTGTCAGTGCTGTGTTTTAGTTTACAGACAAACCTGAAAATTCAAGATCTAGTCTAGAGACTGTAGGAAACCAGTCAATAAAATGGAATTCGAACTGCAGGTCATAGGTCTGGCATTCCAGAGGAAGGTACTGTTTGTTGCCACCTATAAACTTTAAGTGTGTTGTAGATTAAAAGAAACTAAACAATAAAGAGGTAAGTTTCAGTCACAGAGGTGGTGGCATATTATCTTAGCACACAAGAGGCAAGTGGGAGCACCCTTCAGAATATTTATTTGCTTTGAAAAACTGTTGTGATTTTCTCATATGTGATTTTCACAGATGACTTTGTCCTTATCAGTGTCTTATCTGACATTTGCTGCCTTTTTTAGTACATAATGATTAATGAAGCATCAACGTCATTTTTTTTTTTTTTTTATGAGAGCTGAAGTTTATGTCCCTGAGTGCTAGTTTCAGCTGGAGTAGACTTAATTTTATTCACAGTGGCTGGTGTGGGACTATGATTTGCATATTACTTGATAATACAGAGATGTTTTTGTTATTGCTGAACAGGGCTTACACATAGTGCCACACTGGTGAGGAAGCTGGGGGTGCAAGAGATTGGGAGGAGACACATCCAGGATACATAACCCAAACTGACCAAAGGGATAATTCACACCATATGGTATCATGCTCAGTATGTAAGTCTGGGGAGGAGGAAGAGGAAGGGAAGGACATTTGAAGTGATGGTGCTTGTCTTCCCAAATAACCATTACATGTGAGGGGACCCTGCTCTCCTGGAGAAGGCTGAACACCTGCCTGGAAATGGTTAGCAGTGAATTAATTCCCTGCTTTGCTTTATTTATGTGCACAGCTTTCGCTTTCCTTGTTACACTGTCTTTATCTCAACCCACGAATTTTTCAGCTTTTACCCTTCTGATTCCCCAGTCCCTCTGGTGGAGAGTCCACGAGCAGCTGTATGGGGCTTGGCTGGCAGGGATTGAACCACAACAGCCTGCCATGCCAACACCCGTTTTACTTCAGTAGCATGGAAACAAGTACTATGTGATTGCTCTGTCTTACCTAAAGACTGTGGTACTTGTATTAAAATTCCATGATTGCTTGTATTTAAATGTGAGAGAAACCTGACTATATACACTTATCAATAATTTATGCCTTCACAGAAAAAGCACCTTTGGATTCTCCCCTGAGTTTGTAAGTATTGATTCCACGTATAGATACATTAAAAATCACATTACTCTTTAAGCAACACTGAAAGTATTCTCATTTTTAGATGCTGATTATTTTTTCCATATGAAGACATGAAAAACTAAGTTAAAAAGGGCAAACTTTTTTTTTTCAATTTTTAATTTTAAAATATTTTGCATGTAATAATTCTTCCTGCTTAGTTAATTACAGCTGACTTCCATAAGGGTTCTCAGTGATGAAGGACCTTAGGCTTTGGCAGCTGTTGATGGACAGAAATTTACAGATTGGCAAACATCTTTATATTTTTTCAGCTGTTTAACTATCTTTTTGATGTCTTTATAGATGCTCTATAGGAGCCAGGGAAAGGAAAACAGCCTGATAAGAATGAACAAACAGCCTGATAAGAATGAACAAACACGAAAATGTGATTACACTCTTAATACCTTCAGAATTTCCTCTGAGATCCATGATGTAGCCTGTGCAGGATAATCCCAGCCATTGCATGGAGATAGTGTAACTTGTGGTGTTTACTCTGAAATTTTTAAACAAAGAGTTAATCACACTGTTGAAGAATATATAATTCTCACTTATTTCAATCATGCTTTATCATGTATTTAAATAAATAATATTTCTGTCAGGCATAGCCCTATGTATAACCTATAAAAATCCACAAAAATCTATAAAGCATATATCACTCAAAAGGCTCATATTCTGCATTGGTAGTAGAAATTGGTTCCCCTTCTTAATAGAACAATTAAAGACTAAAATTTAAATAGAGTATTTCTAGATGTAGCTGTAATATAGGTATTAAGTAGCTATATATTGGTCTTTTCAATTATATAGTGGAGCTCATAAAGTAATAACAATGGAAATTATTTTGAATTTTAAAATTTCATGTAACCAGTTTTTCTGGTAACCAGGAAAACCTAATCAACTCTTTTTTACCTATATTTTTAAATTAACATTTTCATGAATTATGTCATTGAAAACTGAAAAGTCAGGAAAGAAAATACTGTTTCATTTAACAGATGCTTATCTAAGATGTAGCTAGATCAAATGTCATGGACATCTGATCTGTATGAAGCCGATGATGTTTTAAAATGTCTCCTCACACAGTGCCAACCAAATTTCCATATAGTTACTGACTGTACAGAAACTAGTATTTGCATGTAAGAGATATAGAATATATTTGCAAAATTAGTAATTTTGTCTGAGGTCACACTTACACATCTAAAGCATCCATTCTGTATAAGAAGATTCTTATTTCCTTATGTATATACTCCCACGGAACAAGTTCCTTCAGATGTTATACTGGGATAGTTTAGGTATCCTATTCTACTTACAGGTTAGCTCCTGTGTGTCCTGCATCCCAGAATGAATTTTTCCATTAAGATGTACCTCAATTAGAACGAAGAAAGAAACTGTTAAAGGCCAATATGCTAAAGCCAGTTCTTAGCCATTTTTGCTATAGGATTATATGACTTAAGACACAGTAAATTCATTGGAAAATGTAGTAGGTGAAGTGCTGTGGTTTATATTATGTAATTGTCCAGACTCCTAAACTTCTTGACCTTATAACATGTTAATCTAAACATACTTCTCAAATAGTCCACTTCCATTACTAGTATGTTTATTGCTTATGATAGAATTTACTTGTATGAAGCAATTTGCTTAAGCTAGCTGTATCTCTGTTGTTGACTTTTAAATCAGTTCCAAAGTAAGAAACTACTATGAGTACGAATATGTATAGTCCAAAGTTTTAAGGGGTGCTGTAACTCATTCTAGAATAACATAAGCATACTCACACTGATTACTCCATTTTAACTTATTGTGGATTGAAATCTAAAAGCGATTAAACAAGAAATTAGTAGCTGTCATCTCATTATTGTATTTAAGTCATAGATAGCTGAGAATTTAATGGTGATAGTGAAACCACTGCTGAACATAATTGCTTTGAAAGAGGTAGAAGTCTGATATATGTGCTTCAACATGACATTCAGGATGATTTGGAAAACAGGAGGTTCTAATACTCTCTATCTGATGTATGGCATCTGCTACATGAGGGCAGTTATTGCAGCAGCAGTTATCAGTTAGTTATAAATAATACTAGTTTCACTTGACATTTAGGTGATAAGTTATGCAAGCTGTTTAATATTTTCCAAGAGGTATGTAGTTAGTTCATTTACTGCTTTTTCAGCTCTTGTGAATAGCTTTGCAACCTTCATTGACACAGCACAATTTGCAGAGATATCCATTTCCTCAAAATCAGCAATGACACATTGATTTTTCTGCTTGAATTTATGTGAAACAGTGAAATATGAACTGTTTGGGGTGGTGTGCCAGTCACAGAGTATATAATGTGAATACACAAGTCTTTGGCTCCATTCTGGAAGTTGTGCTGTGTAAACAGCAGTATCTGCATAGACTTTATAACAATAGCAGGGTTTAGAGGGTGAATAGAAAATTGGGGAAGGAAAAGTACCAGCGTCCTTCTAACTAATGAGAAATTGCAGTGTACATGGAAAAAAGGAGTTTGTGAAACAGGGATACATACATATCTATGTAGGATTTTGAGAGTACTGCTCTGTCATTTAAAATCTATTTTGCCCTGTAGGGAGAGATCTCTCTCTAGCAGCAGATTAGGTCGTGTTGTATCTGCACAAGAGTCAGTGTCCCTTCTCACTGACAAAAAATGCTTCTTAACATTGATGTTTCTGAGGTTTTGTATATGAGCAGGGGAGTGATGAACTGACAGATCACCCCCTACAGTAACCTCCCACCGTTAATTCTCTTGCCTTTGAATGTCTGGCAATTCCATGCTTCAGTTAAAGCAGATGATAATTTAAAAAGTTATGGGCTTGTGCATGTGAGATATTTACACCAGTGCACAAGATACTGTTCCAGTCTATAAGTGAACTCATTTCTGTAATTCAGATTTCCTCTGGATAATTTATTCTTATGGGAATGAAAAGTAATTTGCATTGACATAAATTTGTTTAGTTACATCTGTGCCAAACTTTCTAGCAATTCTGCATTTGCCTTTCTCCTTTACTCTCTCACCCTTTCAACCACTTTACTGACCTAACCAGCTGATCCACCTATTGACATCACCTCTGTTTCCCAGGGAATAGAGTACCTGGACAAAAGGAATGCCTGGCATCACCTCCTTGTCTGAATGTCAGAATCTGGCCATATTCTGCCTTTTTTTGTGCCTCAGTTTTGATCCCAGCATAACTAGAAAATACACTATTTTCATTAGACCTTTACCATACCTCTCCATCTAAGTTAAGGTCATGGATCATATCAGAGTATAAGAAGAACTTAAAGCAAATCCTACAGGTACAGAAGGTAGGGCATATTTGAGAGTAGTAGTACGTCAGCAGAGAAGCAGGGCCTCAGATGAATTGCTGTGCAGTGCTCTAGTGAAAGTAGTTACCACCAATTCTATAGACAGCAATTTCTTAAGAATCTGTGCCACAAGTTCTATGCATCTGTGCCTCCTGCATCTTCCAGGAGGTCACCATCTCTTTTTCTTCTCTAAATACTGATTGTGAAGGAGAAAGTATAAGATGTAAGGGATTCTGAACTATTGGTGAACTGTTTTGAAGCCACATGTGGGCTTGAGTCTTTTCTCTCAGGGTGAGGAGGAAGGAGAAGTGGCTTTTAGATGTTCTTTCACCTTACCCTAACTTCCCTAAAACATGCGGGAAAACAATTACTTTCAAATCCTAATAAAGACTGGGCCATTAGGTTCAAAAGCTATTGGAGGAGTCATACAATTTCACACACACATACAGCATGATCACTTAGAGAGCAAGGCTGAAAATGATTGCTTTAGAAATTCTTTCTATTGAATGTTATAGATAGTATTACTTGCTTATGCAGTACCTGTTTTTAATTATGGAAGGAATTACTTCAATTATTTGCTGTAATTTATCCAAAGCATTTTATGAATCAGTAAAAGCTTAGTAAGCTACCTTTTAGTAAAATCAAATTTAGGCTATTTTAATCAACAGAAATTCCCATCTGTGTTGGTTCAGCTTACTAAAAAGCTATTGAAGCAATATGAAAACTTCTGATCATTGTTGTGTCACATGGAGAATTTTATATGTTACCAAGTGCTTAAGCTCCTAAATTGCTGAGACTCATTAGAAAAACAACAATTCTGGTAATATAGGCCCTAAACCAGCCACAGAGCACAAGTTATCATATGTTAGGTGTAAAAAATGCCATCTCAGAGGTGTAGGAACTGCCTATCTCCATCTTCCGAAATATGCAAATATGCCTTCCAGGAACCCAGAACATAAGCATTCTGTTGGGTGATAGCAATTTGAATGAAGGGCCACAACAGGCCCACACCTGGAAGGAGTATTGCTCAGCTGTGTCCTGAAACCCATTAGCACATTGTTCATTGCCAGTGGAGGGAGATGGGAAACATTGTTCTCAGTCTTATTTTTGTACCTTTTCTTGTATTTTTTGTCATGTCTTCCTTAGGCATCATGAAAAGTTACTTATTTCCTTTGCTGTTTTGTTGCATGGATTAGCAAAATAGCTCAACATCAAGAATCGTGTAGAAAGATGAATAAAATAAGCCTCAAAAGGAAAACTACCCTTAACTCAATGCCATGCTCTAATCAATTTTTAATTGAAAGGTAGCACCCAAGATTTGTGCTACCCTTGTGTTATCATTTTAAATGAAGAACAGAACATCTGTAATCCATTGTGTCCAATATGGCACATGGGCTGTACTCTGCTAATGGCAATATCTCTGAGATGCGTGGTTCCACAGCATGGTTTTAAAGTACACAGAAAGAGAGGTAGAAAGGGATTTACCTCCAATATTTAAAAACAAACACATGAACAAACAAAAGAAGCAAACAACCAAAGTGAGATTCTGGGAAGGCAGAAGTTGTGCTAACACTATCCAGAGTCATTAGTGTTATGGAAATTTAATATTGCAGACTGTCATCCAAATCCTGAAAAGGGCTGATTTTAAGTGCAGCTCATTGCTTTATTTTGTTTTATAAAGGCAACAGTATAATAAAAAAGGCTAATGGAACTACTGAAAACTTAGAAGTATGTGGAAAGTTAGCAGCTCATCAATTCATAGAATCATAGAACCACGGAATGATTAGGGTTGAAAGGGAGCTCAAAGACCATCTCACTCCAACCCCCTGCCATGAACAGGAACACCTTCCACTAGACCTGGTTGGTCCAAACCCCATCCAACCTGGCCTTGAACACTTCCAGGGATTAAGCAAACACAGCTTCCCTGGGCAACCTGTGCCAGTGCCTCACCACCCTCACAGGGAAATATTTTTTCTTAATATTTAATCTAACCCTGCTTTCCAACAATTTAAAGCCATTCCCCTTGTCCTGTCATTCCATGCCCTTGTCAAAAGTCTCTCTTCAGCTCTCTGGGAGACCCTTTAGGCACTGGAAGGGGCTCTAAGGTCTCCCAGGAGTCTGCTCTCCTCCAGGTTGAACCATCCCAACTATTTCAGCCTGTCTCCATAGCAGAGGAGCTCCCACCCTCTGCCCATCTTTGTGTTCTCCTCTGGACCTGCTCCAAAAGTCTCACATCATTCTTCCAATGAGGACCCCCAACCCAGACACTGTACTGCAGTTGGGGTCTTGTCAGAGACGAGTAGAGGGGGAGAATCAAAGGCTGGTGAGGAGTGGTTTGTCTTCTTGGTGCACCAGACCCTCAGGCCCTGATGATGTGGGGGAATGAACATGACCCACTTGGTCACAGAAAATGGCTGCTTGTCTCACAAAACTGTTAGTTATGCTGACCATGTTAGCAGCGGGTACTGTTGACATGCAGGTAAGTACTATTGTTGGTTCTTTTGGTCCAGGTAGTCACATTCCACCATTTTCCTCACTGTAATTCTGATTCATTCACAGCAGCCTGGTAGGCATGTTAACTCTACAGAAAAATTCCTTGGGAAATAAATGCCATAAATGCACAACACAGTGTAAAACTGTGAATACATTTGAAAAAAGCATGTTTATTTTCCAAAGCAGGTAGAGAGACATGCTCCTGACAGGCCAAGAGAGAACTGTGATAGAAAACAGCTCCTCAGCTCTACAGACTTTTCTCCTTTTCATGTCAGGTGTCGTGTGTGATCATGCACATGCTCATTTTTCAAGGCAGGTATTGCTTGCTGCCTCAGGACCCCTGATTACACTTACTGTTTACCCATCAGTTTCCCAAGAAGATACCCCTCTATCATTCTGCATCCCATTTGGTGACAGTTAGTTCTTTCCTAATCTGATAAAAGGTTCCATTCTCCATACTACTAGAGGACAGGCAGAGAGTTCTGGAATACTGAAAGGATGCCAACACCATTTATTTCCACAGTACAACTTTTGCTAACAATCCAGGCTTTTTCCATTACAATGAACATGTGAGAATGCCTGGAAATTTTAGATTACAGGGCTTTTAGGCTAACATTCAATAATGCTAATGGAACTTACAAAAGCAATGAGGCTTTAGACACACTAAAGAAATGTACCTTAGTATAAAATCATATACAAACTCAGCTGTTTGCTTGGGCTCGGCCAGCTAAGATTAAATGCTGACATTAATATTCACACATTTAAATATTCCTCCAAGTACAGTAAAACCACAAGGGAAAGAAGCAATGGGGAGGGGAAATAAAAGGGGAAAAAAATTAATTTTTTTACTGCATTGAAATACTAGAAATTTTTCAGTTCATAGTGTAAGTTACTATCATGACATACCTGATATATGCCTGTAATCCCTTTTTAATTGTCAAATTGGAAAACAGACAATTGAAGTAATTTCACTCATGCAGTTGAATAGAGTATTAAAATCTCTTCACTGTGGATTATAAACAAAGCTGTATGTGTAGGCAGAATTCTCAGAATTACTTAAAAATCTGTACAATATTTCAGGTTTAGGCATGACACATTCAATAAAGCTCTTTCAATATCTAAAAGAACTGACTCAAATAGTGCACAGACCACCAGTCTCATCTGTTTTTCCAGTTTCTTGAAAGTACAGAAAAATGTACAAAAAATGTCACCTTTTCAAGTCACATGTAGTTCCATATGACTTCTTCCACAACAGGAGAAGCAATCATTGTCAAACATGTATAGTACAATGCTTAGAATTTGAATAATTTGGTTCCTCTAATTTTGAAATTAATGTCTAATTAAGGAAAATTCTTACAATAGAAAGGCAAAAAAAGGCAATTCTTACAATACCATATATAATATTTCTGAGGTGCTAATAGATATCAAATTGGAATATATTAATTTTGAACTTGAACTAATACAAAGGGATATGAGCATAGTAGTAACTTTTGAAGGCTACTCATACTCTTCATGTCTTCTGTTTCAAATGTGATTTGTTTGTTCATTGATACAACTAATACTTTACACATACACAAACTAGTAAACCATATAAAGTGTTGCCTTACTCAGTTCTGTAGGTTTTGTCACCACCTTTTGTATATACACCATTCAGTGCCAAGGATAAAAGGCACAGTAATGTGTATAAAAAACACATGTGGGATGATGGCAAATTAGCTATGAGAAAGCAGTTCACTAAAATCATATACTTAATGTGGGATTAAACAATAGATGTTTCCATTTAAACAAGTTTTTAAACTGTCTCATTTTTAAGATGTAAATTTTTTATCTATTCTAAACAACCTCTTTTCTAGAACTGATTCACTCCACTCCTAGAAATGGAGGATGAAGTGTGATCATCTAAGAGATCCAAGTGGGATGTGTCATTCCTTATAACCTAATTAGGTAAAATAGGGATTAAAGCCTGCTAACAGTGTTCCAGTACAGACCCATTCAATTTAGTAGAGTCATTTCAGTGAAACATCAAGAGTTACGCAAAATCGTCAATACTGAATCATTTTAAAAGCTTCTGGGAGTGCTTTCATGTTTTAAGCTTTGGAACCAACAGTGGGTATTGACTGTTTCTGGTTTTGTCTGCTCATGATTCTCTTGCTTTTGTATAGAAATGTTTGTGTTCATTTGAAATAGTTTGGTTCTGTTTTGATTTTCATATTGCATATCAAATACAATATGTTGTCAGAATGAAGAGATTTGATCAGTCCTTCGAATTTCCCTTCTGAAAGAATTTGAAAGAGATGGGTTTTCCTTCTGACTTGGAGCAAAGCCAAATGTCAAAGCCTCTATGTATTTTAAGAAACATTTCAGCCTTTTCAGAGTTCCACTCAATACAGATAAAAATGGCATTATAACCTCACCGTGACATAAGCTGGTTTCAAAATGTGTGTCCAAATGGGGTCTGATCCACTACAGGCTTCTCTGACTGATGTATTTGGGTGGAATTCGATGTGGGTACTTTTGGTCTCTGTTTGGCCCAACCACCTGTGAGGAGTTGGGCTTTCTCCTGCCACATTATGGGAAAACAGGCTGATAAAGATGGTCTCTAGCCTTGAGGGTGAGATTTCTGTGTAAACTAAAATTCATTGGTCTCTCATGATTGGCTGACAGCCCTCCAAGGGCACTTGAAGGAGAAAGAGAGGAGAAGGAGGATGAAGTAAACCCCCAGACTCAATTAAGGAAGACCCTCTGAAATGGACGGTGCAAGTGTGGAGAGACCCAGTCAAGTGCAGAGAAGTATCACTTATGTAACACGAGGAGCAGTGCCAAATACCTTTGCTTGGGCGGCGCTGGCCGCGTTGCTCAGGTAAACATCATTTGGCCAACTAGATGAAAGGCAGATGGCTCATGTTTTGGGGCTCGCTCGCTCCACATGACAGGCCAACGTTGCCTTGGTGGGGACACCTGACATCACCTGTGAGCCAGCTGAGCCTTGAGAATGCAGCCACTGCTCAGGAAGTCTCGGAATTCTGGGGGTCAGTGAGACAATTCCATGGGAGACACCTGGGCAATTTGGGTGTTTGCACCTGGAGGCTTATTGTCTCTGCTCTCTCTCTCTGTTGGTTTTTTTCATGTTTACTTGCCCACTTTTGGTAATAAAGGTACTGTTTGCATTAAGTTTTCTGTGGTGTCTCAGTTTCAGTTTCCACATCCTTTTGGACCCCTTTTCCCCCTGGAAAGAGACGAACTGCTGTAGTGAAAACCACATATAACTTGACTCACAGTTACAGAGGATGTGTTACACAATTGCTAATGCCCTCTGAATGTATAATTAGGCTGCTTTTTTTTTTTGGTTTTTTCTTCTCTTTTGACTGAATATCAGTTTGTCTCCTATTCAGAGAACACAAACTGCTTGGTAGTATGCCATGAATATTTCTCCCCAGAGGTCAAATTGGCTGACATTTACATAGATACAAAGGAAGAGATGGTTGTGAGAACAGGGACTGACATAATTCAAAATGCTGTCTGAAAGAAGTGAACAAATGTTCCATCTGAACTACCATATGGCAAGCATTTCTTCAAAAAACTGAATTCTTTCAGTGCAGGCACCTATACATCTGTAACTGCTTATTGGACTGAGGTATATCTGAACTACAAAAAAAAAAAAAAAAAGGAAAAAAAAAGTCAAAACCCCTCCAATTTATGTAAAAACATTCAAATTCTTTGCAGTGAAGCACAATGCTAAAGTCTGTTGAAACGTACATTTAAGGGCAGGTTACATTCCCTAAAACCAGAGTGTAGTAAGTCTTGAATAACTATGGTTCTTTGAATAGCATTTGCAGCACTGGAGATGAAAAAGTACACAAAAGGGAGATAACTGAGGAAGACTAAAGGCAGACTGGATAAACTGCTCTAAGTCTATATGGTGCTATTATTATATCTCTTGGATGACTAATGTCAAATTACTTTTCTGCTTTTGGCAGTTAAAACTAAACTTTGGTTTTATTAAAAAACAATACGTCATGTTTTATCAATGTGAAAAATGGAAATAATTTTTAAAAATTAATAAATATTATTGCAATTATTTAATATATAACAGACACATGAAATTTAGTTTTAAGCATTCTCACTAAGGCAAAATCACACTCCACCAAAAGAAAAGTGTATTTGTTTATCTTTAGATCTTGGTTATACCATACTTCATATATATGTGTATATGCACATATGCTATATATACGTGTATATTTGGCAATACTTCAGTATAGCTGTCCTATTGCAGTAAAAAGGGGGAGGCACGTGAAGCTGTCATGGATAGAAGATGGGTGGGCTGATAGTAAAAAGTATCAGAGATTTGTGTACATTATTTAAGATTTTTTTTTCAGCTGATTGTCATTTGTCTGACAGAACCATACCCCACTCTGTCCACCTGTAGTTTTAGAGAAAGCCATGACTAAAGCCACTGTATTAACTCATTCATTTATTTGGGAATGTACTTAAATCAGCTTTGTAATTCTCAGTAAAAACCCAAAGCCTTCTTGGTGTTCTACATAGCCTTCATTTATCAGCTACTGTGCCAGTGAACACGGAAAACCTCTGTAACTTTTTTTTGTTATGTTTATCTTCAAGAAGAATGCAACTGTGGTTCACTGATGAGAGAATTGGTATTCTTTGTACTTTTTCTCCCACTCAGTTTTAAAGGTAACTGTAAAGGTTTTACATGTGCAGGTGAAAGACTGTAGCTTTTATATGTTTGTTTGTTTATATGTTACAGTTACTACAGTACTGGTATATTGTCATTTTTTAGTGTTCCACTTGTCCAATAAGAACCAGTACTATAGGAAAGGGAGAGGTTTGTTCACATGCATCCTTCTTAAAATAACTCTTTGATTGCTAATCAAACAAGATAGTGATTTTTCTTTTCATTTGTTGTGTTTCATGGGTTTGGTTTGGTCTACCTCATTGCTCTTTAAATGAAAAGCAAAAAGGAAGCAGAAATGAAGGTTCTCTATTCTCTCTTGAAGATCTTTATTATTTGAATAACATTTATTTTCTTAAGTATGTCTTTTAACCTTGAGTTTTGTTTGACAGTATTGAAGTGTCGGTTCCTACAAAAAGCAAATCTAGCCCTTCTATGTGAAATATGCCCAGGTTTTAACAAATGCAAGCAAAAACCTAATGCTTCTAAGTGGAATACAGAGAGAACTCATTTTTCTGGCTTTTGGGAGATTAACCTGAAGGGGGAAAAGCTGCCAAGGGAATAAAAAATTAACAAATCCTGTAGTATTAAAGGAGATTATGTTAATTCTGTTTGTAAGACCAATCCTACAATTTCCTGTATTCTGAGCTATATATTTATAATTAATCATTAAAGAACTTGTTCCAAATATTACCAGCAGATTTTACAAATTGGAGCAAAATGCTCCAGTTGAATTTTTATATGTAAGAGCCCAGAAGGAACACGGAAGAAAATGTGCAAAGTATTTAGTAACCAACTTCATAACATATATAAACACACATTAAAAAAAATAAAAATATAAAAATATTTGGACCATTATTCTCTATTCTGTCATCTTATGACTCTTGGGTGCTTGCTCTGACAACCTCACTGATGGTCAGCTTCTAGTCCCACGGGACCCCTAGGTCCTTTACTGCAGAGCTGCTTTCCAGCCGGGTGTCTCCCAGTACCTGCTGGTTCCTGGAGTTGTTGTTCCCAGGTGGAGGATTTTACATTTGTTGAACTACACAATCTTCCTGTTAGCCCATTTCTCCATCCCTCTGAATGACTGAACAAATCAGTCACTCCCCCCAATATCAGGCAGCCCTGCCAGTGTGGTATTAGAAGCAAATTGAGGGTGCACTCTCTCCTATCACACAGATCATTTGCAGAGATTGTGACACCTTTCACGTGACTTGAGAGTGGGCAAGCACTGAGTTAATGAGTTATTACCAGCTCTTGCAAGAAGTCATGTATCTCACAAGACAAATACAATCTCACAAGATGAATAATAAATGGCTGATTTGACATATGACTTTGAGATGTTTGTATCACACAAAATTCTATAATAATGTTAGCTTACTGTAGTCTGCCTTCAGAGTCCACTGTCTCTCTAAATGACAGAGAATGAAAGCCTGACTTTTCTTCTCCAAGTTTATGTGCAAGAGAGAATTCAGCAAGTCCTCCATCCAGAGGAAAGCTGTGAGTTCTAACATTTGAAACCCTCCAAGATGGAGGTTCAAAAAAACAACATAAACTATGTCCCATTGCTGTTTCCATTGATCCTGTGTTTCTTTAAGCAAATGGTTAGGGGAAGGAATCATGTTTCATCAGAAGAGTCTGTAACTTCTCCTTTATAGCCAGAACTTTCTCACTATGTGGGCTAGTGTCAGACAAACAAGGGAAAGCATCATTTTTTGTTGCAAGAGAACTAAGATAAGGCTTAAATTTCTGTTCTCCCGCTCCTGCAATAGCTCTTTTGAGAAATGTGTGAAGTACTTCATGAAATTTTTTTGCAATCATAAGGGATTTCATTAGAGCCCTGCATACAAATATGGTGAAGTGTCATGCCACAGTTTATATCCTTTCCTCCCATACAGAAATAACCACTTCCTTTTGAAAAGTAATTCAGAATATCTGAGTCATTAAAGGGTCTGTCTCAGAATGTGATTTCCACCACACTGCTGTTGCTGTGGTTTGTTTTACATGTGACTTATCTACACCAGACTTCTCTTCAGTTTTCAAATCTTCCCCTTGTCACCTCAAGAGAAGAAAAATAAAAACACCCCCCCCCAAAAAAAAATAAATCAACAAAAAAAAAACCCAAAAAACACACAACCAAAACATTTTGAAGCAAAATATCACAAAATAGCAGAATAGTTAGAGTTGGAAGTAGACTCTGGAGAACCTGGTTCAACTCCTGTGCCAGGGCAGGCTCACAAGTGGATTTTGAATATCTGCAAAAGAGACTCTACAACCTCCCTAGGCAGCCTGTTCCAGTGCTCTGCCACCCTTGGTGTAAGGAAGTTCTTGCTCATGTTAAAGCAGCATTTCTTGTGTTTTAGTTCATGGCCACTGCTTCTCATCCTATCCCTGGGCACCACTGAAAAATGTCTGGCACCATTCTCTTGACACAAGTGTTTGAGATATTCATATGCATTGATGAGATCCCCTCTCTGTCTTGTCTTCTCTGGACTAAACAGGCCAGGCTCCCAAAATGTCTCCTCATAAGCGAGATGCTTCAGACCCCTCATCATCTTTCTGGCCCTCTACTGGACCCTCTCCAGTAGCAACTTGTGTTTCTTGAATGGTGGAGACCAGAATTTAACAATACTTGAGATGTGGACTCACTCAATATGATATATTATGAATTATTCTAGATATTTGTCCCTTTTTTTATCCCCAATATTGTTAATTGACTTACTGGAGTTGTGTCAGTGATGGAATTGGCACTTTCTCTCCAATTGTTTGACAGGAGGAGGCCGTTCTTGATAGCAATAGTAAAAGTAATCTTAAGTAAGACAAGAAACCCATTAAGTGATTCAGGTAGGATTATTTCAGGTTAAATAGATTGAACTAGCGCTACTAATTACACTAGTAGTTCAATAATAATAATATCATTACTATTAATAATAATAGAAACAAAAATGGCAGGGGTGATAGTACCAAAATTCTTTTAATTTCATCCAGTATCCCTTCTATCGCTTCTTTTAGAGTTTCAGTCTTAGCCCTTTTTTTGTATCAAAGGCCCAATACAATTAAACAAACAAATAGCACAACCTTTAAATTATCTCTCTGTATAGCTTCCTGCCCAACCTTCCATTTAGACATACAACTTCCTAATCTAGGAAAGTGTTTCACACTTTCTTACCTACCTCAGCTCCTTTACGTCTGATACTTGTCTTGTTTTTTTCTTAAACACTTGTCCATCTTCTAGTCAAGAGATGTCAAAATTGCTTCCTTTCCCCTCATTGTTTCAGAGTTAGTGTAATTGTAATTATATTGCCATAATTTCTGTGCAAGATAGCATTGTAAGAAGAGATTTTTGAAAGCATAAAAAACTCGGTAGCTACAGTATTACTTTAAATGTTGTAGCCTAAAGGTATAAGAAGTACGAGTAGAGGCTCAGCTGCCATAGAGGTACATATCCCATGAGCATGCATTCAGCTTACAGATGTGGGACAGATGTTCTGCCACTACACCTAGAAATTTGACTCAGAGTCTGGAAGATTTATAGACTCCTGAAGGCAACAGATGCTGAGTTGCAGTGCATAAAGCAGTGAAAATACACATTGACAGAAACCTGTGTTAAATCTCCATCAGTAAAGGATTCTCCACAGATAGTACTGTATTCCTTGAAACAAGATGTTAAGTTTAGGCATGGTCCCTCTGCTGAAAAGCCACAGAAGCAATTTTCAGAGGTGTATGTCCCCCTAAAGAGATTCTAGGAACAGAAGAGTTAAATCAAGCAGCTCCTTTCTTTGTGAAGAAGAATGTGAGACATTGCACTCTGTTTACTTCTTCATTTGTGCTTCTACTTACAAGCCTCAAATGAACAAACAGTAGACTGAAAGAAAAAGCACAAAGAGCTGATACAGCTGCTGCACGATGAAAGCATATTTCCAGCTCTATATTCCAATCTCTATTCATGGCATTCAGAGAGAAATTTGAATTTGATTATATTGGGTAAAAGTAATCAGCAATAACTCCCTGAAATTAATAGAGTTTGGGTTTGTGGGCTTTTTTGTTTCTTTGTTTGTTTATTTGTTTGGGAGGGGGATTTTTTTGAGCCAAAGGAATATTATTTTTACATTTTAGTAAATATCAAAGTAGTGTTTGGTGCAATGTGAAGTCAGAGACTTTTTAAAAAGTGTAAGTTATGGTATTCATACCCATCCTTTCCTCTGAAGCTACTTTATTAATGAGACCAAATATGCTTCATAAATAAAAAATTCCATCTAATTGTTCCCCTACTTGCCACTGTCAGGTTAAGATCTATGACAGAAACATGCACCTGGTTCTATTTATTTCTTTTTCATTATCCATTATCTCAGATTTTTTTTTGTTCCTGCTTGAAGAGTTAGAGCTTGAAGCCTGCAGAACTCATATAATTTAATGTTTCTAAACCAACAAAGGTAAAGAAGAACAAAGAAATCATTTCTTCCTGCCACTTGTGCTGAATTGAAGTTAGTTTACCCTTTTTCTTTGTATTAAATAATCAGGAAGTCTTGCCTTTTTTTAAATTCTTTTATTTTTTCTTTTTAATTTCATTGTCCCAGGGCTGTATGTATCCCCCTCTATCCCCTCCTTTTCTCTCATGTGCTTCAGTGATGGTGTCTCTTTGTTACAGATAAAAGGGTGTTTTGCTGTTTTTATTCAAGCCCTAGTGAGCTAGGCAGTTTCCATCAGATGCCTTCAGCTCTAACTACTCTCAGTTCATTTGAAGCTTCAGGTCATCTGTGACATAAGAAACAAAAATATTTACTAGTTCAAAACTTCAAGCTTTTAAGATGCATGACATCAATAATCAGTAGCATCTCCTGGTCTATTTTTCAGGTGTTTTGAGTGCATAGTTAAAAACATTAAAGCAATTGGATGGATATGTCCCCAGCCTATGCAAAAAAAATATAATAACTGATGGTTTTACTTTCTCCTTTTTACAGAAATAGTGTTTTGCATCAGTAGTGTATTGAGATGTATTGGAAGTGTTCAAGATCAGGTTGTATGAGATTTGGAGCAGCCTGGTCTAGTGGAAGGTGTCCTGCCCATGGCAGGGGTGTTGGAATTAGATGACCTTTGAGGTCACTTCCAACACAAAACATTCTGTAATTCTGTGATTAAATGATCTAGCAGTGCTCTAGAAAGATTGATATACATTAAAAGGCTGATAGAACAGGTTAATAATTAAAAATGCATTGAGGACATAGAACCTAGTTCTTAAAAATTACTTGTTCATTTAATTTTTAGGTCTTCAAAAAGCTACTCAGAATGAGTACAGGAAAAAAAGTAAGTACATCCATGTGAGGAAAAAAAAAGAAAGTGTGCTTCCTTATCTAAGCCTAACAATTAAGGTAATAAATGAATCATGTCAGACCATTAGATACATGGCTCAATAATACTCAGTGTTTAATTGCTATGTAAGTATCAAGCAGATCTGAAAGAAATGGATGTTCATAACTAAGAATCTTGTATGGAAGAGGATAAAGCTTGAGACAATCTTGTACTTAAAGATACTAATTTTTTAATGAGATTCCACAGCAACAGGACCAACAAGATTTTTTTCTCCTGATATTTGTACAATTTCTGTACAATTCTCCGCAATTTCTGTATGATATCTCCCATGATGCTGATTGACCTCATTTCTGTCACAGTGGAAGACTAAAACAGTGTCACTTCCTATGTCCCTGAAGGGGACAGTTCTCATGGAGAAATGTTTGCTGTGCAACAACCTTTATTATTTGGCATGGATGTAACAATCACACTCAAGCTCTGTTTATTGATGTTCATCCTTTTCTGCTTTGTAGCAGTCCTCTTTTCCATCATTCAATTACATTACTGTCTGTATCCTTATATTTTATATATATATATATATATATATATATATATGTATGTATGGTGACAATATTTGATCTTTGGTTTCAGAAAGTAAGATCTCCATGAAAACTGGACCTTTTGATGTAGCATATGAGATAAACAAAACCTGGACCATGCCCTCTGTTATGGTTTCAAACCTTTTGAATTCCTTCCAAAACGAAGCGTGGAGGCAATGCATTAGCATAACTACAGTGGTTAACAAAGGCCATCGTGCATATGCATATTCTGTTAACGATCCAGGCTAGAGCTTTTGTTCTAATCTCTCCCCAGACCAGAGTGGGGAGGGGAGCCAGTGCTTTTCCTGGGACTTCTGCGCAGGTCAAGGGGGTCAGCTCTCGGCGGAAGAGAGAGGACAGACACAGATTCCAAGTTCTACGTCGCTGGAGGACGAGACCTGTGCCATCTGCTCTCTGGGTTTCTTCTGCCAACCATCCACAGACACTGCAACGGCTATGCTACACAGAGACTGTGTTGCTTCGGGGTTCTTTTGTCACCGACCCCCGCCCCCTGGAAGCCGGCTGCTGCTGCTGCTGCTGCTGCTGCTGCTGCTGCCGCCATTTCAGGGAGAACCGGACCAGCTAGCCGGGCACGACATCGCCACCTGCTGTCCGTAAATATAACTGCACCCCGAGAGCAAGAACTGCCAACAGTTGGGGTGCAACAGCGCCACCTGCTGTCTGTAGATATAATTGCATCTGTTAGAGTT
>JAWMRC010000089.1:94270-118749 GCA_035584755.1 Thripadectes ignobilis | reverse complement strand
TCTGTGTATTGTGATTAAGAACTGTTATCCTTTTATATATTTATAGTTATATTTTCCCTAATTAAAGTTCTGTTTTTTTCTAAATTTAAGGAAAGGGATTATTTTATTTCCTGTCCAATAAGATATCTTAGTTTTCCCCTAAAACTAAGACACCCTCAAATAGTTTATGGGAATGTTACTTTGGACACTGTGAAGCAAATAGTTCTATGTGTCATCTTGCAAGTTTTAAACTAATTATATACACTGTGCATTTGGACTTTGGTGATGTAAAATATGTAAAGAGAAACACTTGGATAAAAGACAACAGAGAAACATCAACCATGAGAACTTTGCTGCATAAAAATGAAGCATATGAAGAGCATGGATTTTTCTGTTATTAATGAAATGTGTTGCTTTGAACAAATGCAAGTAGGTAAAGAGTAATAACAAAACCCTGAATTAAATAGTAGCTTAAAAGTAAATCTTAGCACTACTGCACATGGTGCCTTTCCACTAGCTGAGAACTAAAAGAGGATTATTGCAGTTTTGAAGAGAAATCAGGAATGATACAGGAAAATTGGCTCATTCTAATCATAAAGAGAACTGACATCACGCACATACTGCTTCTGTCTTCAGATATTTTCTTACCAAAAGAATCTGATCATATATTCTTGCATTGTTATAATACCACCTGATTTACTTATAAATTCCTCTTAATTTCTAAGTGATAGATGGGTGGGTCATAGCAGATTCTTGCTGTTATTCACAGATGGTCTCTGTGATTGTTAATGCCATAATGAATAGGAAGAAGCAATAACAAGAAATTAATGCAGTCTTTTTGCAAAAAAACCAAAAAGGTATAAAAAATGGAGACTGTCGGCATGTCTGCTCTCCCAGTAATGCCTTGGAAGGCAGGTGAGGACAGAGATCATCCTTCTGTTAGGGCTGTTTGAACTGGCTGCTGTATGGGAAGTCAGAAGCTGAATGGGATCTAGCTTGAAGTTTGCATTAAACTGACAGAGGGCAGGTTTAGGTTAGATATTAAGAAAGAATTCTTCCCTGTGAGGGCAGTGAAGTGCTGGAACAGGTTGCCCAGAGAAGCTGTGGATGCCCCATCACTGGAAGTGTTCACGGCCAGGTTCAAGAGGGCTTAGAGAACCCTGGACTAGTGGAATGTGTCCCTGCCTGTAGTGAGGGATGGAACTGGATGGTCTTTAAGGTCCCTTCCAGTCCAAACCAGTCTGTGATTTTATGTATCTATAAGAAACTGAAACATGAGCTCTGTCACAGGAAGAACTGCACAGAAATCTGCTCAAATAGATTCCAAGATTCAAACAAAAGGACTTCACCTCAAGGTCTATTTGTTATGGTTGTGCTCAATTATACACCTTGATATATGTATGTATACTTATATGTATACACATACACAGTGTAGGATTTATCTTATTTTGCTGTAGCTATTTATCACAGGTATCCTGTCCACTGCAATTGAGGGAACTCTTTATAAAGTCAGTAGAGGCACATAAGCACCTCCAGTGTGTCATGGGATAGATTTTAAAGAGGAGGTGAATCACCCTTTGGAGGTCATTTGGTGACAATACAGGGTGCTCACCCTAATTTAAACTAAGCAATCAACTTCTGGCTACCTAAAACCAGGTGAAGGAATTCTCACCTACTGTCTCCCACAATTCCAATTAAGTTGTCCTCACTATTAAAACAATACATCTTTTTTTTTTTTCCTCTGGGTGTCTGCCTCTGATTTCCAGCCGTGGAGTCTTTTACACTGTTGTGTGCTATATGAAAGATCTCTCTCCTACCAAATTTTGGTTCAGAAAAACAGATTATGTTGAAAGTCTCACTTGGATCAGTTAAACGTAGTCTATAATTAGCCACATCTCATTTCATTGAGCTCCCTTGCTTTTTTTTTTTCAGAACACACTGCACTACTGCCACCACCAACAAACAGAATGTTACCACAATCTTCCTAGTTTACATTTTTTTGTTTAAACATCCAGGATTTGCAGCAAATTTCTCATTTTATAGCAGTGTTCTGGAAAAGTCTGCCTTGGATTATTCATCTGTCATGACCAACAAGTCTGGCTGAGGAAGTCTGAGCTCCCAAAACCAACAGGAAATAGGGATGTCATGTCAGCTGACAGCCTTGTTTGC
This sequence comes from Thripadectes ignobilis, assembly GCA_035584755.1. NCBI lineage: Eukaryota > Metazoa > Chordata > Aves > Passeriformes > Furnariidae > Thripadectes > Thripadectes ignobilis. The sequence continues at coordinate 116,601 of JAWMRC010000089.1, read as the reverse complement.
TACCCACACAGTGGTAACAGCCTAACACTCTGTGGCAAAGAAAGCAAGATGTATTTGGCTTTCTGTGGAAGCTGGGGGAAGCACACCTGGACGTTTGCTCATGTTCATGCGAGGATGGGTTGGGCTGTTTCTGTATCAGAACGGAGAAGTTGTCTGACACCTGGATATGGCCACAGTGATTGATTGCCATGCTTTAATACTCCCCAGGGAGAGAGAGTTCATGGCAAAGGAACAAAATCCAGTTAAACAAATGAAGAAATGCACCTAAAACTTGAGAGTCTGATAGAATACTGGGTTTCAGTCAAAAGATGCTAGCTATTTCTGAGTAACTTTAAAAAATACCTGGTTTGTCCTCAGATTGTGATGCAATCACAGTGATAATGGCTTTACCCTGTACCTGATAGTGAGTCATTAGAATTGATCTGTCATTTGCACCAGCTTTACAAAATCCTCTCAGAGAGCTTGTAGTTATTTTTGACACATTCAAAGTCCCTGTGCTGGTAGAAATCAGATTTTTCTGCTGATAAAGCTATGTATTAGAATTGTCCTTGCACTGATATAGTGACCAATACATTTTCTCTCATTCTCTGGAGACAACATGAAAGTGATATTAAAGTAAAATCTATCATATGATCTAATATCACGTTTATGTGTTTTCTATTACTAAACTATTGTCATGATGTTTTGATGAGAGGCGAAGAGAGAAAACACCTCTTTTTTAACAAAGTATGAATTAGGATTTTATAGCTGCAACAAAATGCAGAAAAAGCAAAGGTGTATATTGACTTCAGCAGGCTTTTAATCTTGTCTTCAAATGTTAGCAAGAGACACACCACGTACGTAGATTCATCGGCAGTGTGAAGTACTAGCACTCACTACACAAGACTGGTGAAAGCTTCATCTTGTAAGATCATTTGTGTTTGAGACCTCATGTTTTGGAGACTGTTAGATTGCTTGAACATTAGAATGTCATATTCCAGCAAATGAGAAAATATTCCTGTGGATGAGGGTGAATCAACTCATGTGTCTGTGTTAATCACCAAGGAGCTCTCTGGGTGCAGTACAGTAACAAATGTAAAGCAGGTCATCCTTCCCTCACTTGTTTTGTACAGATACCAGAAATACTCATATTTTAAAATAACCAAATCCAAGAAGCAGAAGGTAATATCCCCCTAGGAATGCAGCTCAATTTCTTCAGATTTGTTTCATCTTCTAAAATGAAAGTGGTTTTGTTTTCTCCAAGCATGGCATGCAGCTTTAAATGTAAGTAATGCTATTAGTTTCACTCTCTCATACTCAGTGTCTTACAGATAGAATTATGACATGGTTTTGATTTTTATTTTATACTCACTGGAAGTAAGTATACACCTAGTGGAAGGTGTCCCTACCAATGACAGGGGGTTCGAATGAGATGATTTTAAGGTCCCTTCCAACCCAACCCAATCTATGAAATGTGATTTTGTTTCCTTGCACATTTGTAACATTTATACACGAAACTCATTTACCCCTTTACTTCTTCGGCCTGGGTGAACCAGATACCAGCCTAATTCATGTTATTTCTAATCCTTTTGAGTCCTAATTATCTGCCAATGCAATAAACCTTGTGTTAATTTTGTTTTCCATAGGAGTACCAGGAATGTTTCTAGACTAGCTCTATTACAATGTGGTAATAAAAAAACAAAGCAAACCAAAAAACTTCTTTCTTCTCTGTGATTTCTTATTGTAAATTTTGTTTATCAATAATTTACCCCCTTCTTGTCAACCAAACTGAGTTATGCAAGAGATTGACTTGGATAAGGACTGTTGTGGTGGCTGGTTTGTTTTTTTCCTATGGCAAGTCCCGTTGGAATAACTTATTTACTTACTTACCACAGAAGTGCTTTGGGAGCTGGGTGGAAGAAATTGCAGCTCTCATTGCTTTTCATAGTTCTGTTTTTGGGGTTCTGCATTCAAAACAAGGCTGAAGACTTGAGTTGGAATGTAGCAGACATCCGTGTGGTTGTATATTCAGCCCAATGCTGATTTACAGTACCATTGCTTTCCAAAGACTGGCAGCAAACGACACCATGGCATTTGAAGTCACTACCTGAGTGCAAATGTGCCAAAACAAGTCACAGATTTATCACATTGTATTTTTTTAAATGTTTTTTTTTTTTTTTCAAATTCAAATACCACTGGAATCATCTGTTATAAGCAACTAGGAATAAAATTCCACAAGCTTATCAGAGGGTTATTGACCTTTTAGGCAATTTGTTCACTGTTATTTAGCCTAACTGTTACTGGGAGGAAGTGCTCTTTCTTTAGGCACTCTTTCTTGATGCTTCAGCAATCATTTTCTCTCAGGCCTTGGCTCCCACTGTTTATTTAGTAACCTCAAGAAATATCTGGCTCTTATAGTGATTTCTCTGATGTGACACTTGTCCTCTGAGGATGCCCCTGAAAATGTTCATGAGGCTACCAAACAGCCAACAGCTAAAACTGAATTCTTGCAGTAAACATGGTGTTATTCTTCTTAAGAGGAGACCTACAATGCTGACAGAAGGGCATTATTCCCCACACCTTAATGCTTTTCGGTGTAAGAGCTCTACCTGTCTTTAGGTTCCTTCCTTTTGTATTTATTTATATGGTTTAGTATAGTGATGAGGATATTAAGAAAAATGAATCAGTGAAATAATGAATTGATGGACCTAAGTGTTACCCTCTGTCTTCTCTTCTATAAAGTGTTTACTTCAAGGGGATCAGTGGGACTAACTGATCATTTGCATAACTTATAAGTCTTTTCAGACTTGAAAGCATCTCACAAAGTGTTCTTTCTTGCCCAAGTTAAAGCATTTTTAATGCTGTTGTGATGTGAGGTGGCAGGGGGTATCACTTTTCTCAGTTTGGGTCAGCTGTCCTGGTTGTGTCCCTTCCCAGCTGACTGTGTCTGTCAGAGTTGAAGGGTGTAATAACAACATCCCGATTGCTGATCTAGGGGCAATTTATAACTTAAAATTTTAAACATTCATTAAAATCTATCTGATTCAGTTTTACTGATGTTATATATCTATTCTTAAGTTTATTCTAACTAGCTTTATTATGGCTTCCCACTAAAATGTAGGCATGTTTCAGTGCTGAATGTCAGAAATTTGAAGAACTGGGTTCAAGGAAACAGGAAATAAAGAAAAATCTAAGTTTAGGATCTGAAAGCCACTTCTTCAAACATCCAATGTACAATGTGGTATTTCATATATTAACATGAGTTTAATACAGATAGATGTCATAAAAAGAATTCTGAAATTATCTGTTTTTTCAAACAGTAAAAAGTTCGAATGAATACAAGAGTTGATGTTGAACTTACATTCAGGTCAGGAAAAAGAAACACTAATGTAAAAAAACCAGAATAAATCATCACAGAATATTGCTACTCAAATATCAGGTACTATTAATTACTATTATTTCAACCTGCAGATTTTCAAGTCTCAACATACGGTTTCCCCTGCTTGAAGGAGTTCAATATTTTAATTTTTTAGAGTTGTTCATGCTTGTTTTACTCTATCTAGAACCCTACAAAAACCTCAAAAAAAATAATCGAGATATTTTTATCTCCTTTTTTACTGTCCTATTGTTTGCTGACCCTAAGGATGAAGTCAATATGACCTTTAAGAGAAGAAAAGTTATCACTTCTTTTTATTTACTCTTAGAACTTACAAAGCTATCATATGTGTAAGATTATTACAACATTTTATATTCATGTGTGTTATCCCAGTAAGAGCATGCCTGATTGCTTTGCTGGTAAATTGCAAATAAAAAGGAATTTTCAAGCTATATACATTCACATGTACAACTAAATATTCATAACCTCAGTTCTTGCTGCTATGGCAAATTGCAAGAATTGAGAAATAACTTTTTAATTCTTTTGTTTAGTATGTGGGCAGAAGGATCCTGTCTGTCCCAATTTACAAATTTGTTTTTAAGAGGGATGAAGAATTGAAGTCTGAATTCAGCATAGACAACTCTGAGTCTTTTTGGAAATATTTGAATTCCCTCACAAGACCAAAAAAAAAAAAAATTCTTTCTGTCTAAGACTTTATGTAAGACGAGGAAATAATGTGGTTTCTGATGCTATATTGAATATTACAGTTCAGCTGGCCAGTAGGACTTGCTTTAAGAGTTATGTGAACACAGAAATGCTGGTGTAAGGATTGAATCCACTCACATGGTAAGAGCTGGCTTAACAAAGTAATCTGCAAGGAATGCGCAAATATCTGCTTAGTTTCATTAAAAAAAAAAAAAGGGTTACGGGTTTTTTTTAATCTTCTGTACACAGCTTTGAAATCCATTCCTTCATTTTCCCTGGTGCCATTCTGAAGCCTCAACCAGTTGATAGGCAGGATGTGCCTACACTGTTGAAAGTTACTGCTCAAAAAATTTGTGCTGAATATTTGCAGCCTGTGGACATCCATACACTCAACAGAGCCATGTGGTAACAACTCCAGAAACATACTTTGAGGGGCAGAAGTGAAAACTTTAAAGCTGTACATACAGCATGTCTCAGCAATTTTATGGGCAAGAAAACAAAGAAGTTTACTTACATTTAATTTTCAAGGATTTGTATCTAAATACCCAGGTTTGCATACAGGGCTGACTTTTGTGTTGCCAGCAGAACTGCCCTGCCTTCCTTCACCATTGTAACAGATGCTCAGCTTGCCTTTACTGCTCTGCTTGGTGCATGCGAGCTGAGCCATGATGTATCAAAGGACTGGAGAAGAGGAAAGACTGAAGAGTCCTCACCACAACAGGTTTTCCAGATGTGAGTGGAGAAGGTGCTAAATCATCTCATCCGGTCTCCCTCTCCCATGAAGGGTTGGAACAGGTGATCTCTAGAGGTTCCCCCCAGCCAAACTATTCTGTGATCAAGTGGAGCATTGTTAAAGATGCCTGTAGCCATCTTCCTTCTTTCCAGTGACCTTTATAAAGGCAGAAATTATTAAAGAGAAGCCTCTTGTGCAGCCTTGATGATAAAAGTCAATGTTTTTCTCTGTTTAATTCTATTAAAGAACAAATAATCTCTTGTGGGGCATTGCAATACTTTTGGCTCAGCTGGTTTTGTTTCAGGACAGATTGTTGGAGGTTGCTTTGGGAATTCCTTTGTTCACAGTGTTCAGATTTAGAAGCATACAAACCTGATGTGCCTGCTGTGGTGCATTCCAGCAGCAACTGTAAAGTACATGTGGTTTTCAATGAGAAGGGCATCTAGTACACAGACATCAGGTGGTAATAACAATTCACAGTTTTTCCTTTGAAAGGAAACAGTGTGGTTTTGGTTCATAGCTCTAGCCGTTTTGAAGTGGGCATATAATTTGTTAGGATGCTTGTGGTGGAAGTTTTATATGCCCTCAAATGTTTATCTACTGACTGTGGTTGTTGGAAATGTGTGTGAAATAGCAATTTCTTTATTTTTCTCCCCAAAGAATATGTATCTGAATTGGATTTGAGCCTTCATGAAGGCAACAGAAGGTCACAGAATCATAAATTATAACATTTAAAATAAAAATAGCTTGCAAGTTTGAATGGCAGCAATTTTACATCAGTGCTGTATGCGGTTGAAGGGTTACATGTATTACCAACCAAAATTTTATATCCCTCTTTCACATATATATTTCAGAAAAAAAGTTCTCTTAAAATTCCTCAATAGGAAATTGTTTTCAAGCCTTTAAAGATGTCTTCTCAAAATGTATTCTGAAAATTACACTGAGTAATATTCTCACTTAGGCTCTGTCTAAGCCTCCCAGAAGCACAAGTTCTCTCAGCTTCACACCTGCTGGTATCCAGACTCCCTTGACTTTAAATATTCTCCATAGAAGTAATGGTAACAGGCTGCCCTTTCTCTCCTGGGATTTAACTCCTAGTTTTGGTTCTGATTTGTATTTCAAATGTATTCAGACCTTACATTAGCACACCGATTTCTCCCTGTCTCAAGGGCCAGCCCTAATTTCAGTTCCCTGAAGAGTGTTTACACTACCCACTTTTTATAGCCTTTCAAAGGATTTGAGTGTATTCTTTTTAAGAGAACCAGACAATTTGCATTTTGGTTGAGTGTTTGAATTGAAAACTCTACAACCTCCTTAGGCTGCCTTCAAAATAAACATTATGTTATGATTTTTGCCTGAAAAAGAATGCCATTTCAATGGCTCTTTGTCTGTGGTCTTTAATTATGCTTCTAGCAAGAAGAGGAAACTGATTAATTTGAAAAGAACAGAAAAGATAGTGGTTACATTTATGCCTAGCATTTTAAGTTCTCATGTTTTGTTTGGGTGTGATGCAAATACAAAGGGCTTTTAGAAGAAACAATCACTGTAAATATGTCTCTTGCAGATAAGACAAAGACCTGTGAGGTTTACTTCTACTTGGATGATCTTTTATTTAAATGTTCTCTTTCTGCTGCAATTTGTATAAATCCTAAGTGGAAACTAAATTGTCATTGCACATCATAAACCCAAAATTATACTGCAGAAAAATAAATAATTCACAATTAATTATAGCAAATGTGGGGTATCCTCTTTCTGCATCACAAACAACTAACAATGTAATTCTTCAGTACACAGTGTCAAGAAATCCCCATCCAGAGTAATCTTTAGCATTTAACTATTCTACATGCAGCTCCTGTTTTTATCTTCTCTGCTTAGATGAGTTCCTGCAGGACAGCCAAAGGAAGTGGTGAACCACCCCCACGGAAGACTTTTTATTTTGTTTTAAACATAGTTTTATACAAGCTTGCTGTGGTTGTTTCAGCAGCTACTGCTAATACTTTACCCTGCTAATATTTTACCACCTTCTCAAGTAGAAAAAAAAATAAATCCTGAAAGTGACAGAAGATTAGCGGTCCTGCAAGCATCAAAAAATATGCACTAGGTTTGATAGAATTTCCATTCAAAAGGAAGCAATATAGGCAATTATTTTATATTTTCCAAGCTACTGATGTGATATTGCTATACAAAGCCCAGTAAAAAAATCGTCTGTGTTTCCTGTTGAAGTGTATTTCTAGGTGAAAGGTTCTATGTTTCTGCACTGTGGAAGTGTGCATTGTATTGTGTCATGACCTTTCCTGGTGTATAATCTCGAAGGGCTTTCACTAGTAAACTTCTAATTTAACTTGAGAGAGCAAACCACTCTCAGACCATGGTTAATAAATAGCCTAATAAATGTGAAAAATAATGTTGTCATGTACCAGCATGGGGTACTTGTCTTCTTAGTTCAGAAGAGCTGTGGCTTGACAAGAGAACTGCGTGAGTTATTTTTTCTCACTACTGCTCTTTAGTGCCCTGTACAGTTTGTTGGTTCAGGCTGATGGAAACTATTCCTAAATTTGGATCAAATTTCCTTTAGTCACAGTGCATGTTTCCTTTGTTAAAAATTCTTCCAAACCTCAGACCACAGAATGATTCAATACTAGTCATAAGTCAAATGAGCAACTCTGGGACTAGAAGATACTGACATCCAGAAGTCTCACTTGAGTAGATGAGAAGTGCTGCTTTCCTGTATGATGAGATGGTTCTCTTCTGTTTGAAGCCTCACTCCCAAACCCACACCTATTGTGAACATCTCTGAGCTGGGATTGCTCCCCCAAAAGAACCATATAATGAACAATCCAATTACTTAAAGATACTTTTAATAGCAGGAAGACACAATAAATGCCATAGGTATATAACAGCTGACAGCAACAGTATAGGTAAGAGACTATCAGTTGAGAAGAGTCTGACAGCATCCTTCTCCCACAAGCTGGGACTTATTCCAATAGTCTAATTCTGATTCTGCCAGTTTTACCTCATTCTGGGGTCACTGAGACCAATGTTACATAATGGAAAATTCTGCTGTGAGACAGAGTCTCTAAGTCTACAACACTGACAATGGGTGGTCTGACCTCAAGGCACCAAACAGCCTGATCCCCAACAACTGGAATTGAGCAACCCTTCCCTGGTGTCAAGAAGTGTTAACTGGACAAGGACTGGAGGCACTCACAGCCATTTGAAGTTCAGATCTAATAGCAGAGTGTTTTTAGTTTCTTAGCAAAGCCAGATCACACTGTCTAGGACTCAGAATTTACAATGCCACCATTACGTAGACTGTGAAGTGAGTGGTCAAAGTAGCACCAAATATTTTTTAGGAACCCTCTGTGTCCTGACATTTGCAGACCCACTCAGGCTACCCAGCATTTATGATCAGGTCACATTTTTACCTTTTGCTTGATTTTATATACAAAATATGTTCAGACAAATTGTAAAGATTCCAATGTAGAATTTAAAAATTGTTTCTTTGGTATCTTTATACATATTTAAAGCAAATTTCTTTCTATACATTGAACTCCAGAGCCTTGTCAAATATCCTGCTTAGTTGTCAGTCATATGGAGGCAAAGTGTGAATCTGTCCCATTCAAAGTCTACAATTTTGTAAATGTGGTAGATAAGTAAAACAACAGCAGTAGCTGTTTTGATGCCAATGTTTGAAGTGAATTTATAATCAATGTCTGTGCTGTGTGATCCCTGGCAGCTCCTATCCTAAAACACTGTCTGACACAAAAGCTGTATTTTCTCACTGACATCTGCTGAGGACCCCAAAACCACCCATGGCCTTAAAATTCATCTGGTTGCTTTTGCCAGCCCTAGGTGGTCTACTGACTTAACAAACTCTCTACCTTAAACCTGAAGCTTAATTGTCTCTTTTAAGCTATTTTTGCCTTCCACTTTTGCCACAATCCTTACCAGTTCTTAGCCTAATCTTGGCCTATTTGTGTGGGTACAATACTAACCAATCAATTGAAAAGATAACTGATTCTTTGGCAATTCAGCTTTAATTCTGATTATTAAACACTACTGTAGCTTTTCTGATTTGAATGTGGCCCATAGAGTAGGTTGACCTACTTCTGCATAGTGGATACATCAGAGAAGGGTACTTATTTTATTTATTTATGGCTACAATTATTCCTAAATGCCAGATCTAGACCCAGCCTCAGCCTTTGCTCAAGGGGTGTCTCATTTACCTGAGGCACTTTCAGATCTTACCACATCTGCCTCTCTGCCTCACTCCTCTGTTGGGTCTTACCACTTTCATAACTGAAGGGACAAAATTAAATGTATCCCCACTTCTGTCTAGCCTAGTCTATTAACATTTTTTTGTATTTTTAAAAAAAATCAGGCTGTAAAATAGGATAACTCTATTTCAGAAACGCTTTTTGCTCCACTGTAAGGCCTGCTATACAAATCTGCTCCTTTCAAATATACCTTTTTGGAGGCAAAAGTTTACAAGTTTTTTGAATCTATATAATTGCCAATATTTGCAGAAAAAAAAAAGTTGTTGGGACAATTACATTAGGATTTCTATTGTCTTTCAGCAAATAAAGAAGGCCGCAAAGAATGCAGTAAAAGTGGAGTAGGGAAGCAGTTTTTTGGACTCAGTGCCAAGGCTGAGGGTGATAACTCCAGCAATATCATGTAGAAAACCTAGTTAAAGTGTGGTTGTGGAAGAAAGAAATAGTTATTGTATGAGATTGGGGAAGATGAAGGGGGTGTTTGGCTCAAAGTTCACTTAATTTATGATAAAGTAGTCTTTTGCAAAAAATAACTTGTTGTTGGTCAAAAGGAACCAGTGAAACTGTAGCTGACTTAAATGTACTTACATATATTTTAAGATTTCTTGTTTTGTTTTATAATTACAAAATAAGTTGTATTATGATACATTTACAGCAAATCCAAAGTTCCAGTTGGATCTTACAGAGAAGCAGAAGCTGTATTAACACTTTAACAGCTGCTCAGAAATATATATTTTATCTTACTGAGGACTGCTTACTCTTAAAAAAAATAAGTAATAGATGTGCCTTCCACTATTTTTTGCAAAGAGGTTTTACTTTGAGAATTTTGTGATTTAACTGTCAAAGGTCACATAAACCTTTTAAATCCATTGGTGCCAAAAATGTTTTGATTAAAGATACTTTGTTGGTTTTTTAGGATTTCAAGCAGAAACAGAAAGTAGATGATGTTGTGTTGTATATTATAATATTTTATTTTAAGATAAATGCAGAGTAACATTACTTTGAAGTATCTTTGTGCACCCATTAAGTTATGGAATGAAGCCTACTTTTATATATGGATATATATATATGTATATATAACATTCCTCGTGAGAGAATATGCAAGTGAGCAAATAAAAATCATGCAAACTAACACATTTAAGATTACCAAAGTTTACTGTCAGAAGACAGATGGGACTAAAAACAGGCTTTAAAAACTATATCATTTTCCTGCTCTTCCAATACGTGATGTCTCATTTCTCTGTGTTTTGTTAGGCACTAACTGCATCCCCCACAACCCACTCTATTTTATACTTTGTTCAGCCCTGTCTGCAATACTTTTCCAACCCTTGTCCTCTGTTCATTTCTCTATGATAGCCCTATGTGAAAAAATGAATCTTGCACAAGATATAGCTGCTGTGATCTTGTCATTATTTTGTGGTTTAGTAACTATTTTTGTTTGTTTGCTCCAATGAAGGATGTCAATCCACTGTTTTTATGTGATGGAAAGGGCCTTTTTATTAGGGCATGTAGTGATAAGGGGTAATGGCTTCAAACTGAAAGAGAGTAGATTTCTGTTAGATATTAGGCCAAAATTCTCTACATGAAGAAGCTATGGATCCACCATGCCTGGAAGTGTTCAATGCCAGGTTGGACAAGCCTTGGACCTGGTCTAGTGAAGGTGTCTCTGCCCATGACAGTGTTGTTGGAACTGGATGATTTTTAGAGTCCCTTCCAACCCAAACCACTTTAGGATTCTGTGATCTCATTCCAGAGCCCTTTCCTCCAGATATTTTTTTACTAAAACGCTGCTTGGTAAGTGGTACTGCCCGTGTAGAACATGTTGGCTCTGGAAGCACATTTCTTTGACTACAGAAAAACAGTCCTTCTCCCAGAAATATTACTTTTTGCACTGATGAAGGTGAGGGCTCCACTCTAATCTCTCTTTATTACTTTTATTTAGAGCCTTTAATTTCTTTAGGACTGTTGTCTTTCATGCTGTCCACTAACCTACGGACATCATGGCTTGACCACCTGGATGCTCTTCAGTGATGACTGTCCAACAGGACAGCTGAAGAAGCTGAAGGAGAGTGAGAAGCGTACTTCTAAATTATTAATTTAGAGACCAGTGATCCCACAACAGCTCAGGGTGTATTCAGAGGTCAGCAGATCCTGCTGTTATCCTAGCTTGATTGTGGATGAAACCATTTCACCATGACAACAAGCACTTGGCAAAAGTTCACCTTTACACCTATTTTTGCTTGAGGGACTATTGACACTGAAGATGCCATTGGTGACTGAAGACCTGATTAGTTATTTCTTGGAAGTATGTTTTTTCCAACAGAAAATAATAGTTACCCCATCAAAATGAGTCAATGCCAGTAAAGTCCATGACTCACCTGGGCTCATGCTAGCTTGATGTCCTGATAATCCTTTCCATAGCATGCTGTAGACACAGACAAGAGCACAGTCTTCATAAATATCTGTGACAGCCTGAAGAGAGACAGGTAGTCCTTTGTGCTTCTGGATTCACCTTGTACAACCAAACAAGCAGAGATCTTTGAGCAAGGGTCCTCAATGCCTGGCCTGAGCAGCCTCTTGCTTTGATTTTATAGGCTTTCCAAGGTATCCAGTGCAGGTTTCAGCATTGTCTAGCCCTATTCATTAAATGTATATACCTTCTTTTGGCCATGCTACCAACAAAAAACGCAAGAGAACTTTAGAGTGAAGATTTCAAGGCATATAAAATCCTGGGCTGTGTTTTACTCTGTGCTGAATTCCTCTGACACGGCATGCCACCCCATGGCTTAGCAATTGTGCTGGGGGTTTGAGAGTTAAAACAGCATGATTTTGATCCATTGTGTCACACCATGGTCTGATTTGCTGTGGCATGTCTTGATGTTAACATTGAAATAAGACACCATGTGACTCACCATGATGCAAAGCAGTGGAAAGCGGAAAAGGAAAAAACCTCCACAATCTCAAATGTACAATCTGCCCTCAATATAGATGACAATCTCGATTTATTTTTTTCAACTAACTGTAAGGTCAGTTATATATGCGTAAAAGTAGGGGGAATATTCCTCCATTTCCCAATTTGTGCATATGTTATAGAGACTATGCTGTCTGTTCTTCCCATGTGTGGCTCCTGTCTTGATAAGTAGGCTTAGATTTGACAGAAAACAGTGAAGCTGCTCAGCAAATCTTCCCTTATCAAGCAGGAGAATGGTTTTGCACAATTCAGTCCTAGATCCTGTCCCTCATTCCGTGCCTCATCTTCACCCATCTCAGCTTTGCTGGTCATCTTAGACTCGGTTTCTTTCTTATGCAGAGACTTATATCAATTTAATACTATAATGAATTGTCTCATGTTTAGATTAATTTTTCCTTTTTGAGAAATTAGGCTTGAAACCTAAAGTAATATCCTACCTTTAATATTGGCTCCTCCCAGCAGTTTAGCCTGACCCATAAACATCAGAGAACAACGGGCAGGATGGTGACTCCATTTCTGAGATATTTACTCCATTATTTCTTATGCATATTAGAAGGTGCAGGCATCAAGCGTATGATGTTGAAGCAATACTACAATTCTCTATTGTTTCTTCTGAAAATGACCTGTGAAAAACAATCTGCAGGCATTGTGGTTAGCTACAAGCTGTGGAGCAGGTAAGGGAGGATGTGTTCGGAATAACACCCAAGGCCTGACTTGGAAATCAGCATAATACATCCTTATTTTGCATCAAGGACATCAATCTAGGCAAGGATATAAAACAGTCATCATGAAGTTAATTCACATCTATATTTACAGCACACTAATTTCTGCAGATAGGCAAGCTGTGGAGACTAGTCATTGGCAAAAGGTATGATCTTATTAGTTTTCCAGAAAGGAGAACAAGCACCACATTGAGGAAATAGGTTTGTTTGTTTGTTTGTTTGTTTGTTTGTTTGTTTGTTTGTTTGTTTGTTTGTTTAAGCTAGGAGGAGTTATGAGCTTTATAAGAAGAGGAATACCACAAAGGAACCTAGAAGGAGTAAAAGTCTCAATATATATACTGGTGGTTTCAACTAATAAAAATGAAACTCACTACATTTTAAGATGAAATGTGAGAGAGTAAGGAACACAAGAGGAAGTGAAGCTGTGAAACATGACTTCAGCTACTAAGCATCATATGAGAAATGAGTTTTCAAAGACATAATTATTTATGTCCCATCATATTTCCTAGTACTTATAACCAAAATCACTTCATGTCATAGTCATCAAAGAGAAGGCCTTGAAATATGTGATTCATTATTGCTGCAATGTAGGCAGAATTTACTGCAGAAAGAAGAGGCACAAGAAATTTTTAACATGGTCACAGAAATGCAAGTTACAGGCTTGTCTTAAGGCTTGGCAAAATGGTTGTGTAAGAACATCCAATACAATTTTATGGTCATTGAATCCAAGCAAAGAGGTAATATGCTATACAAGACCACTTGTTGAACCATCTTCTTGATAATCTCTGGAATATTCTGCTCAATGTTGAATAGAATATTAGAAATAAACACTTCCAGGAAAAAAATAACAAAATGGCAAGGCCATTTATAAGGAAAGTCTTATGAGGTCAGAGAAAGAGTTAAGCTAGCAAAGCTGGCAAACTGATGAGAAATGCAATGGGAGTAACCAGAACCATGAAAGAAAAGTGGACAGCTAATACGTAATATGGAAAAATTAGGGATGGAATCAATTGAAATTCAGGACTTCTGCATAGATGAATATCTAAGGTTAATGGATTAAATGCAGAAATAAATCCTGACTGGTAATAATTCTTTTAGCTGTAGAAAAAGGAAGTGATGCATATTCTTGTATTTAAAAGCCTGAAGACTAGTTAGAAAAACATTCCTCCCAATTCTCTAGTTAACAGACCCATCCTGAGACAAAGTGGGTTTACTATTTACAGACTTACTGTATCAGTCTTACAGTTCTTAATTATATGAAAAGCGTCCCACATGATCTATTATTCCCATTTGTTTTCATCTCCTGTGATTATTTTCAGCTCAGTTACAGTATCTTCCATTCAGCCTTAAAGATCTAAGTCTGTTTCTTCTGAAGATTTCTGCTTTGTGTTCACAGTAAAAAATCTAAGAGTACATTTAACCCTTCCTTTTAGGGTCACCTTTTCCAAATAGCTTTACCTGTGTGCAAGAAAACTCTGTATACAACATGTGTATGCATTTTGAAAGTATAAGGCATGGATAACGCATGCAAAAGAGAAGTAGAATTTCCTAGGTGACCAGGCAAAACATTATTTGCTACAGTCTTGATAAAAAACTTCAGCAGTGATAGGGGTAGGTATCTGGTTTCTTTATATCTGCCTTCAAACAGTGGCTAAAAAATAGGGGGGGAAAAAAAAGAGGAAAATGTCATGTAGGAAGAAAATGAAGAGCTGGCAGTGTCAACAGACTTCTACTTAGAAATTATTTGAAACAATTTCCTTTTTCCTCTGTCCGACATCAACATAAAACATGTGAAAGATGCAGACCATATAGTTACTGTAAAATTACCCAGTAAGAATAGGAGATTCCAGGAAATTTGTTTGTGTTTGTAGTTGTCCATTATTTTCTAAAAGTAGAGCAGAAGGAACAAGGTGTAGTTTACAATATCTCACCTACCTGAATGTCAGATCTTGTTCTAGGGGAGACCTTCCATTTATTTTTAATTTTTTATGGTTTCTGATGTTTCTGAACTAGGTGATGCTGCAATGGTTAATTAGTGCAACAAAAGTGTTATTCTTATACTTGAAAATGTAAATTTACAATTCTTACAGGATTTCATATCAGAAAATATATTAAAAAACTGATTGATGCATCTGAATGAAAGAAGTCTGTTGAGGAAGAAGAAAAGCAAGGACAAATGTTATAAATACAAGAGTCTTTATGATTATCACAGCACTAGAGCAGCATCGTATGCTCTGTTGAGGAATGACTTTCTTTTGTGTCCAGACACCAGGCTGCTTATGACTCAGTTATTTTTTAAATTGTCTCCAAGTTCTTTTTTACTTTCACTTTAGTTCTACACCCATTTGTTTCTGAGACCAAAATAACACATCCCACTAAACTCCTCTTTAGCCTGGGTACCTGATTCTTAATCCTGATGTGCATTTGCAACTCTTTAAAATATTTGTTGTTAGCTATGTTGGTGGATAGATAGAACACAGCTGAACTGGAAAAGAATAAGAGCCAGCAACAGCAGCTGCAACAGCATAAAGACAAACCCTCTACAAAATAGGTCTCTCACACTGCTTAATCCCTGTAATTTCCCCTAATAGCACCATGTTTCATGAGCAGCAATTTAATCAGCTCATAAATAACTGCTGATTCTACTCCTGCTGTCTAGGTAACTTTTGTGTTAGGTTATAAGGAACATTGTTTCTTAAATTATGTCTTTTTTGTTGTTCTTCAAATTGTACTAGGATGGGATCTGTTATATGCTGAAACCCCAGCAGTTTATGTTTCTCACATTTTACTTTTGTCCATAAAAATAGGATTCCTGAAATATAGGTTATAGAGTGAGCCCTAAAATATTCCATAACTGGAGAGATTAGAAACAGCAGAAGACACAAGAGCTCTACAAGAGAGTCTCATCTTGTTTTCACAGTTATGAAGCAGAATTTTTCAAAAGTGCAAGTCCTTTTATTTGAATTGTTTAAAGATTTAAGCACCAAGTATATAATAGTGCATCCTCACTTATTTTTGAAATGTCTTCTAGGAACATCTGAAACAAAAGCAGTAAAAGCAATGTTTGTTGGCAAGCCTAACATCTACTTCTATTTCCAGAAGAAAATAAGTACTTCTGCCATTTTACACTGTACCTCAAATCATCTCTTCACAAGAAAGCATAATACCAAATATCAAAGGCAGTTTTTGTCTCTAACTGCCATCTGTATTATTCTGGAGAGGATCATGGGTCATTCCACTAAAAATTCTTTGCTTGACCTTTAATATAATGATTTGATTTTAATGGTATTTTTTTCACTGGTAGTTATTAAATCACTCAGCATAATTCTATGGATACATCTCTGAAGCTTCAGGATACTTAACTAATGATGAGGTAAAGGAGTGACCCTATTCTCCAGAGTCTGTACATGCAGAAAATAATGAAAACTACTCCCCCTGAAGTGAGAAGCAACAGACAACAACAAACACACAGAATTAAATTGTTTTTAAATCATGGGGTTTAGTTGGATAGAAACTGATGTCCTACAGTTTGAACGTCAGCATAAAAGTTCCCTATTTATTTGCTAAAAATAGGTAAGTTCCATAACATACTTTGTGCCATAGAGAAGGAATTTTTGGAAGAATTATGATGATAAATTTCCTCCAGGTCTGCCAAAATATGGGTCAGATGAATAGATGGTGGTTCAACACAGGGTGAGATCTTAAAGAATATCTTTTGACAAAATGAGATACAGTTGTGAATGAATTAAAGTCCAATGTTGCCTCCTAAGCAGCATTGATCTTGAATTAAAAGCAGAAGCTGAAATAATTATTTTAGTTAGAGACTTTGTTTACAAATAAACTGTAAAGAGTACAGCTCTACATTCATCTGTATCTCCTTCATTGGTAGTAGGAAGGTTTCATGCAGGGTTTCCGTGCAGACTGGATCCTTACTTATGACTTAATAAGTCAGTCAAACAATACAGTTTTTTTTATCTGGTATAGTCAAATAATTTGCATTTTTTACCCCTCTGGTAAAAGGAATGTCTAGGCTCCACTGATCTAACGAAGTCGAACCAAAAAGCAGAACATATATGGAATTAACTTATTCAACTAATAAATAAAAATATATACACAAGGTGATATAAGTGTCCAGGAGCTTCTTATCAGGCAATTTCTTGAACTTGGACTCTTCAAAGAAGTATAATTTAACGCCTACTTCAATCACATTTATAGTAATTATTATAATAAACTATTGAAATTATTAGACTTTCCCTGTATCTTTTGCCTGTGATTTTTTCCTAAGTAATGGAAAAGAAACAATATAAAAAAAACCCAAACAGGCTCAAAATATAAACAGGAGGATTAAAACTTTCAGTTGTGAAGGGAAAAAAAAGAGATATTTTCAATACTAAAAGGCTGTAACAAACTTTCATATAGATATATTTATGTATGCCTATAAGTGGGACTGTTTTATGTCTGTAGAGCCAAAAATGAATCTCATTGTTAGGATGTAATCCCTTAGACAACAGGTTCTTTCTCCTGCCTTCCAGGCTTCAGATGCTGAGTGTCATCCGTTTGTCATTGTTCTGAGCTGTATGTCATATTTTTATTTATACATCACTCCCTGCCACAGTCCCCCTCATGACATTTTGCAAGGAGGGAGCTGCCCCCCGAGGTGATCCTGCGAGCTCCGACTAACAACTGCATCGCACAGGACCCTCCTGATGGAGCTAATGCTTGGATTGCAGCAGAGTGAGTCGGGCACAAACCTGACCCTCCAGCACACAAAAGCCAAAGCTTCCATCACCACCAGCCCAGGACCTGTTGCAGCTGGAAAAGCCATCTGCGAGAAGCCATACAGGAGTGAACGCATGGAAAACAGGATTGTTTTTAATAGATTGTTGAAGCTGGGCGCCAAGTGAAGGTGCTTGGTAAACCAAGGAGCACTGGCACGCTGTTTTTCCCAGGCTGGGCGGGATGGAGAAGTCGTGTCCCGCACCCTGGGCTCAGTGCTGTGAGATAGGGAACAGGCTCAGCCTCCTCTCTGAGGCCACTCCTGTGGGGAAAGGGCCGCGATTTCAAAGAGGAAATTGTTAGTTTCCCTAGTGTACACCTCCCCTAGCCCCCCACCTCTGCCCAGTTTTAGAAGTTGAATGTCATTTTGGATCCTTAGGAGAATGAATTTTTTTTAGGTAGAACAAATTATTAGACTGCTCGATTAAAAAATTGAAATTAAAAAATTAAAAAATTGGGCTGCCGTAAGAGAGAAGCCCCGAAGAGGAGATACAAGGACTCCCTGAAACAATACCTCAGCCTTGTCCATATTCACCACCATCAATGGTCCACTCTGGCCTCCAGTCGGGAGAAATGGAGTCACACCATCCATAACGCTGCTGCTTCCTTTGAGAACAGACACAGAATCAGTCTGGAGGAAAAAAGACAAAGCAGGAAGAGCCATGCCTTGCCAGTAGTGCCGATGGAGACTTTGCACTGTGCCTTTTGTAATTGGACTTGCCTATCTCACATTGGCCTTTTTAGCCACCAGCATGCTTATAGCAAGCATGGGTAGAGCCCTTGTAAATCTTCGTTCGTGAAACCTAGCCATAATGATGATGATGACTATGACAATTAAAACAAAAGAAAAATTATGGAAATGCAACCTCTTTCCTCCTCAGTAACTTGGGGTGAAGAACCATTTTATTTTCCTATGGAAAATTGCAGCAATCACAATGCCTGGAGTTGTTTAAGGAACAATGGGATGTGGCACTTAGTGCTGTGGTTTGGTTGACATGGTGGTGTTTGATCAAACGTTGGGCTAGGTGATCTTGGAGGTCTTTTCCAACCTTAATGATTCTATGAATCTTTGATTATAAATGATGAATTTCTAAAGATCAGTCTATCCCACAGGAAAGGGGTTTCTCACGGCAGGGAACATTTTTCAGGAGGAATCATTGTGAGGTAGCAAAAGAGTGGAAATCTTAGTGTATACAGTAACCTTATGGTCTCCTGGCACTAAGTCCTGGTTGTGCTCAGCATGGGGAGCTACTGCAGGCATTGGCCCATCCTTGAGCAGCATAGAAAGGTGAGGGAGGAGGACCATGAAGATAAGACTGTAAAGAGAGACCACACTGTACCATTTCTGCAATTCATAGTATACAAAAGTATTTCAGGTTGTTTTCGTATGCAAGCCAACACAGGATATATATGAGAACATGAAGGACAAACAAGTATCTTAAATAATCATCCAATAAAAGCTCTTTGGGTTTCAGCTGTCTACCTGCACTGGCACATTTATTTAATGCCCAAGAATTGCAAGGTTTTCCTGACAAGAACACTCTTACAGTGCTGTATCAGGTACAGTTCTGAACTATTAATCCAGTTAAACTCACAAATAAAACTGATTTTATAAATGAAACTATTTATTCAACTGTGCATTTTTCTTGACCATTGCTAGGATAAATTTCAGTGTTGTTCCGTGGAAGTAGGGAAAGCACACCATCATTTTATGTGGTGCAGATGTGAGAGCTATTCACACCTTCAGTTATGCTGAAAACTACATATATATACTAAAGAAAGAATGAGTTAATTTTAAACAGAAAGGGCAAGATTGCAAAAGACTCAAAAGAAATAAAATAAGGTCTTGTTATGGTCCATAGATTATTCTGGGAAAATGTGAGAAGGAAGGAAATATTTTTAATTTTGTTCTTCTCCATTTCTGGTAACTTTTAGTTTAGTCCTTTCTTCTCTTTGAAAAATCTTCCTTCTGTTGATAGTCCCTCTCAGCTTCTGTCCTTTCTCCACCATGATGCTGCACTGCTGCTTCTGGGAATTAATTCTCTCATTTGCTAACACAGAATCACAGAATGGTTTGGGTTGGAAAAGACCTGTAGACATCATCTAATCCAATCCCTGGCCATGGGCAGGGACACCTTCCTCTAGACCAGGCTGCTCAGGGCCCCATCCAACATGGCCTTGAACATTTTCAGATGATGTGGCAGCCACAGCTTAACTGGGCCGCCTGTGCCAGTGCCTCACCACCCTCACAGTGAAGAATTTCTTCCTAAGTTGTTCAAAGAAATACTTGCCACAGGTTTGTCCCGTGAGCTTAAAAATGCATTTTATTGCATTTTCTTATTCATGGCAGTCCTGTTTTGACTCTTGTTTTCAAAAATCTGAGCCAGAGGCAGTGGCTGTATGTGCAGAGATTTCACTAACGACAGGATTGTCATATTAACTTTAACTAGAAACAATTTAAAGTTTGTCAGCTTTAATGAGAAAAAAAATGCCAATATGCATGCCCATTACAACAATAGCTTTTACATTTGTTTCAGTATTTAATTGTTTTCTGGAAAAAACAACTTCCTTCTCTACTTGATTTTTATCCATACAATAACTTCCTTATTTTCCAATCCTCTTTTTCGCCTCCCGTTCCTGGTGGTTTGGTAAGGACTTAGATGGATGCCTTGAATTTTTGCCTTTTAATTTTGGAAGACACTGTGCCCATAAATATGATAGTAAAACTTCCAAAGTGTTGAAGCCTCTGTGGAGATTTCCTCTTTGCTTTTAATATTGTTCATTCACATATTATTGTTTCTTTACACTTAATGAGGCTGGTGTTTTTGACACTAGAGTCAACCAAAGAATTTCAACCTGTGTATCTCCTGATGGAAGCACTGGAAGTTGTATGATGTGGAAAGTATCTGAGTATTTCATCATTCTTGGTAAATTTAGTTTGAATACATTTTTAACACTCCACACTGTATCACTTCATATCATAGAAGAATAAAACTCAGAATAAAAATGTACCAGCAGTTTTGAACTATTAATAGACACTAGCATAAACAGGGACTCAAATGTGGTACATTTTTATTTAGAACATATACTTTTATTTTTAGGTATGTCATCATTTAACCCCTACCTGCAACTAAGCACCATGAAGTGCCTTGTTCACTTCCCCCTCCCTCTCACAGTGGGATGGAGAGGAGAATCAGGGGAAAAAGAAAAAAGGGAAAACACCTAGTCTGACGTAAGAACAGTTTAATAATAAAACAGAGTAAAATATAATACTTGTAATAATAATTTAATAATTATTAGTAGTAGACACAGAGTCTACTTGTCTGCTACATCAGGCAATAGCTCACCTAAACGGATGAGAGCTGATGCTGCTCTGTTTTTTAAATGTATATGTTTCACACAAACTTCATAATGCATTTGTCAGCATCTTTATTTTCTGATAATTAAACTGAAAATTTCCAGATTATTTTCACTCATGTTTCCTGCCCTTTTTCCCTTTGCCTCTTTGCTTTGCCCTCCAGCTGCTCCAGGAACCCTCCTGCCCTGGCCCCATTTTGTGTGCGGTGTCAGCCCCGGCCCCATTTTGTGTGCGGTGTCAGCCCCACCCACCATCTCGTGCGTGGCCACTGAGGGCAGGGAGGCGCTTCCCAGCACGGGGGTGTGGGTGCTGTTTCCCATCCTTTTCTTTCCCAGTCTGGGTTTTGGAAACATTTGCTGCCTTATGCTGCTTCTCCCTTGTACAGACACAGGTAGGTCACCCTCTTACTCATTTTATGCTAAGAAATGGGAATAAGGGGGTTCAGATGAGCATCCAAATGATCTCTGACCGCTGTGGCTTCAGCCCGCCATCACCTGTGTTACAGTTTCAAACTTCAGTTGGAATTCCTTCCAAAGAAGCTTGGAGGCAGTGCATTAACATCACTACAGTGGTTAACAAAGGGCATCATGGATATGCATATTCTGTTAACGATCCAAGCTAGAGCTTTGGTCTAATCTCGCCCCAGACCAGAGGGGGGAAGGGGTCAGTGCTTTCCTGGGACTTCTGCGCAAGTCAAGGAGCTCAGCTCTCCCGGCATGGCGGGAGAACAGACACACACACACCCCAGATCTGACGTCCCTGGAGAATGGAACTGTGTGCTCTGATCTTTGGTTTTTTTTTCGCCAACCACCCGCAGTCACGGGGTGGGGTGTGTCTGTGAAGGAGGGGACTTGTCTGTCTCCTGCCTGCGGAGGCTGCTGCTGCTGTTGCTGCTGCTTCATTTTCCTGTGTCATCGACACCCACGGGAGCGGACTGCAGCTGCTTGTGGTCCGTGGAGAGGGAGAGTGAGGAGAGCCGGCCGGGAACGACATCGCCACCATCTGTCCGTAAATATAACTGCCACCCCCTGGGAGAGGGAGCAGGAGCAGCCAGCGCTTGAGGTGCAACAGCGCCACCTGCTGTCTGCAGATATAATTGCACCTTCCCCCTCTGGAACACAGCCGAGAGGGCACATAATTTTTTTTATTACAATTGTTGTTGTTTGGTTCTTTCTGTATATATATATATATAGGTATATGTGTATATCTGTGTATTGTGATTAAGAACTGTTATCCTTTCATATTCATGTTTATATTTCTCCTTAATTAAAGTTTGTTTTTTTTTTTTCTAAATTTAAGGAGAGGGATTATTTTATTTTTGGCCAACAATATATCTTAGTTTTCCCCTCAAACTAAGACAACCTGCCTCTTGGCTTTGCCCCTCCAGCCTCCCCTCTGCCACAGCCACAGGCAGAACTCAGCTCTCCACGCTCTGCA
>JAWMRC010000089.1:24875-89935 GCA_035584755.1 Thripadectes ignobilis | reverse complement strand
AATATAAGAAAAGGTTGGAAAACACTAACATTACTTTCAAAAGCAGAGAAAAGGTACCACCAAAACCTACCTTTCTGCTGAATTGCTGTGTAGTGGGAGGGGAGAAGTTTTCTCTCCCTTTCCTCTCTCCTGATTTTCCAAAATCTGTCTTCAACTTTTATATTGTTCAAAGGAGGTTTTACATGGTTTCTTGGCACGTAGCCCTGTTAAGATGTTCGAAGAGATATGATAACCATAAACAACAGCAGGAAAAGTCCAGCAGGTAGTTCTGGTGAGAACTTCTGGCAGAAAGCTGACAGAGAATTTTTGGTAGTAATTTTCTGACAGGCAGAGGCAGAAAGCAATGGAGGACCATTACTTTTGGTATTTCTGTATTATCTGTGTGTTATGGAGACGCAGTGGGGATGTGGAGTTGCTGCTTGAATTCAGGGATTTGCTGTCTGTTGTCATGCTGTTCTTTTGTCTCCTCAGGAAGAGCAGTCAGTAGCAGAGCTGACATGGGCTCAGAGGCAGCTGGGTGCAGGAACAGCAGATCTCCACACTGCAGCAGTGAAGATGGGTGGCACCAGGGGAGCTCTTACATGGCATTATGAGCACCTGAACCAATGTGTGCTGCAGGTGAGCAGAGTTGCCAGAGAGCTTGCCAGGTGTTTGTCTCTTGCTGCTTCTTCTCCTCTGACTTGCCTTCCAGCAGCATGACTGACCAAATACGGCAACATTCCTTTCTGTGTAAGAGCCAAACCTTCTTCATGGTAAATCTTCCTGTATTTAATTTCCTCTGTGCTTCTCAGTGTAGCTGGAGCAAGAGAAGGAAGTTCCACCAGCTGAAGTGGACAAAATGGAGAGAGCAAAGATTCCTATGGTGAAGAAGCTGAACTTGTGTGAAAGAAGAAACAAAGGGATCTGTGCAAAGAAGCCCACCTGGAGCAGCTGCTGGAGGAAGCACGGGAGAAACAGGAGAAGCTGCAGGTGGATCTGATGATCATGGTGGCAGCAAAGGTGGAAATCCAAGAGCAACTCCATCAGGTAAGACCAAAAAGCTGGTGCATCTGGGTGGGCATCTGGCTGCTTGGCCCAGTGAAGCTGTCTCTGTTGGATTCAGCAGTGCTTTTGTCAAGGGGACATATGGTAGTGCTGTATGTCTGAAGGCTTTGTTTACTCCTTCCTGCAGAGCTGTGGATCACTTGTAGAGCTGTTCTGCAGTTCTCTGAGTCATCCTCTGCTTTTGCAGTCTTTTAGGCCACCTGTCAGTGCTGGCCTCCTTTTTTGTTTTTGATAAGCTGCAAAGAGGGGACTGTGTTGTCCGTGAATCTGCATGGGCTACTCTTCTCACATGTGGCCAAAGAAACTGTGTAGTTCTGATGCCTGTTTCTGAGGCAGAAAATGGGGCTGCCTGTCTCTGTTGGTGCTTTTTTTTGTGACGTCTGCAACTCTGCACACTCCATTTGTTTGAGCCAGAGATCTGTGAGTCCCATGCTGTTCCCTTGAACTGCTAAGAATAGGAATGACATCTTGAATTCTTGAAATTGTATTTTAAGGCACATGTGCAACTTTATTGCTGGAAAGCTGCCTGGGGGAGAAGCACCTGGAGGCACTGGTTGACAGCTGTCTGAAGATGAGCCAGCGTGTGCCCAGGTGTCCAAAAAGGCCAAGGGCATCCTGACGTGGATCAGCAGTAGTGTGGGAGCAGGACCAGGGCAGTGACTGACCCATGCGCTGGGAACTGGTGAGGTCACACCTCAAGTGCTGTGCTCATTTTTTGCCCCTCATGACCAGAAAGACATTAAGGTGCTGGAGTGTGTCCAAAGAAGGGCTGGGGTTGTTCAACTTGGAGAAAAGGAGGCTCAGGAGAGACCTTCAGCCAGACTTCCATAAATCACTCAGTGACTGGGCTCACCACAAGGGCTGTTTTCCTGCCAAGCATTCCCTCATTGCATCCAGTGGCTTTACATGCTGAAGTAGGTGACACTGGAATAGATTCTGATAGAATTTCATTTTGAAAGGTGGCAGTTCTAGAAGATGCAGTAGTTTTGCATGAAAACACCTAGTCAGTGTTGGCTAAACCCCAAGGCTCCAGGTGGCTCCGTTCATATCAACCTCCAGTCTTGCTACTTTTCAGATGAAAACTAAGGAGGATCCTAGATTGGTTTGGGATGGGACATGTGAAGGTCACCTGGTCCAAGCTCCCTGCCATGAGCAGGGCTATCTTCAAGTAGATCAGATTGCTCAGAGCCCCATCTGACCTGACCTTGAATGTTTCCAGGGATGGAGCACCTACAAGCTCCCTGGTCAACCTGTGCCGATGTTTCACCACCCTCCTCATAAACAATTTCTTCCTTAGACCCAATCTGAATCAACCCTCTTTTAGTCTAAACCCATTTCTCCTGTTCCCATTGCAACTGGCCCTGCTAAAAATGCTGCCCCTGTCTTTCTTATAAGCCCTCACTAAGTATTGAAAGGCAGCAATAAGGCCTTCTCAGGGCCTGCTCTTCTCCAGGCTGGACATGTCCAGCTCTCTTGGCCTTTCCCCATGGGACAGGGGCTCCCTCCTCTGACTGTTTTGCATTTTGGGGGTGTATTCAGTTTTACCTGGTGATGTTGGGTATGGAGGCCTGAAATGGCAGTGGAAGAATCCAATGACACCAGTGCCAGCCAAACAGTCAGAGCTGGCTGTGGGAAAGAAGGGCCTCTGAGGAGCCCCAGCTTGTCCCTCCTGCCCAGCTCTTAGGGGTTTCTGCCACCAAGCCCCACTTGTAGAGGTTTCTAGCACTAAATAGGGACAGCTGAGTGGGACTTGTCC
Source organism: Thripadectes ignobilis (assembly GCA_035584755.1). Taxonomy (NCBI): domain Eukaryota; kingdom Metazoa; phylum Chordata; class Aves; order Passeriformes; family Furnariidae; genus Thripadectes; species Thripadectes ignobilis. The sequence continues at coordinate 87,135 of JAWMRC010000089.1, read as the reverse complement.
CAGCCCCATTTGCTGCTTGGCACAGTCAAGGAAATGAGCACTGCTACAGGTTTTGGGGCAGATGGGGAGCTGCAGAACGAGCTACTTGGCTGTCCCTGTGGGAAGAAAGGGGCCAGGCAGCACAGCAGGGGCAGGGGATGGAAAGGCAGACGCTGATCTCCCCCAGAGCTGAGCCCATCAGCACTCCACCACAACTTGGTGCTGAAAACCTGTGCCTCAGTGGTCTTCAGAACAACACATGGGCCTAAAACCCACTGGGATCAGCACATCTTAGAGGTGTTGGAGTTTCCCAAGAAAAGGAACCAAGCCCTGGACAGCAAGCAGCATTCCCACAGTGCTGTCAGGGCAAAAATCCCAGCAATCTGCGTGAATCCCAGCAGCATTCATCCTTGATGAATGGATTACGAGGATTATGGGCCATGTTTGCCTGGGAAGGCAAGGTCCTGGACATGAAGACAGAGGGGCAGATTGTCCCCTCAGTTCTAATTTGGTGTATTTCTGTGAGCCAGAGGATTGCTGCTTGAGCCTGTGAGGAACTGAGTTTGGAAAGTAATGTTTCCTTTCTTTTCTTTCTCTTTGGGCAGCATCCATTTTTAAAATCAGCCGTGCCTCTCCCCACTATGGCATCTCTGATCATGGCAGTGAAGCAGCAGATGAAGTAGAAGAGATGAGACCGACAACTCGTGGACAGATTTCATCTACCGTGATCTGACTGGACAACTACTCTGATGGGACTTAGAATAAAAACTATAAAATGCCAACTCCACTGGAAGATTCCCTTCCTTGTCACCCTGTGAAGAGGCTCTGCGTTCACTTCTGAATGGTCCGTTGTTTCTTAAAGATGGAAAGTGCCATTTCTGGGGTTTTAGGTATGGCTTGGGGTTGGGGAAGGTTCTCCTGTGTTTATCAAGTCCATGCTGAGCTGCAGGTCCAGCAGGTCTCACCCCTGCCTGGGGTACAACCTTCCTGTGCGGCTCCACCCGCGGGTTCCCTGCCCCGTCCCGGAGCTGCTCCCTGCCCCATCCCAGCAGTGCCACCTGCCCCATCCCAAAGCTGTTCCTGCCCCATCCCGGCGCTGTTCCCTTCCCTACCTCGGCGTTATCCCGGCCTTATCCCCTCCGCTCTCCATCCCGCCCCGTCCCTCTCTCCGCCCTCATGGCAGGGTCCGCGCGCGGCCATTGCGGGGCGGGGTCGGTGGGCGGGGCCCGGTCGCCTTTTGGGCGCCATGAGTGGAGGAGCGCCCGTGACGGACAGCCCACTCAGCCAATGGGACGGGGCGCTGCGGGGCGGGGCGGGGCCGCCACGCGCTCCGGCCAACCGCCCCGCGACTGGTCCGGCCCGTTGTGCGCGCGCGCGGAGCCGAGAGTAGCCGAAAGGAGCCGAGAGGAGCCGAAAGGAGCCGAACCCGAGTCGACTGGAGCCGAGCGGAGCCGAACCCGAGTCGACAGGAGCCGAACCCGAGCCCAACCCGAGCCGAGAGGAGCCGAGCGGAGCCGAACCCGAGCCGAGCGGAGCCGAACCCAAGCCGAGCGGAGCCGAGCGGAGCCGAACCCGAGTCGAGGGAAGCCGAACCCGAGCCGAACCCGAGCCGAGAGGAGCCGAACCCGAGCCGAGCGGAGCCGAAAGAAGCCGAACCCGAGCCGAGAGAAGCCCGGCGCGGCGGAGCAGGAGGAGGAGGAGGAGCAGGAGGAGGAAGGGCCGAGCAGGAGGAGGAGGAGGAGGAGCAGAAGGAGGAAGGGCGGGATCGCGGAGCGGACGCCGCCTGATGCCGCGGGCCCGTTCTGCCGGCGGGCTGCGGAGCTGCATGGCCGGGCATGGGCAGCGCCGGGGCTGAGCCGGGGCTGCTGCTGGGGCTGCTGCTCGGGCTGCTGGTGCTGGGCACAGGTACCGGGGTGGGGATGGGATGGGATGGGATGGGATGGGATGGGATGGGGATGGGGATGGGGATGGGGCCGCGGGAGCTGCCGAGCCCCTTTTCCCTCAGGGAGAGCCTCTCCTGAGGGGAGCTGCGAGACTGGGCCTGTGTGTCCAGGGAAAGGGTGATGGGGATCTGTGTCCAGGGAAAGGAAAGGGTGATTGGGATGTGTGTCCAGGGAAAGGGTGATGGGGATCTGTGTCCAGGGAAAGGAAAGGGAGAGGGGGATCTGTGTCCAGGGAAAGGGTGATGGGGATCTGTGTCCAGGGAAAGGAAAGGGTGTTTGGGATGTGTGTCCAGGGAAAGGGTGATGGGGATCTGTGTCCAGGGAAAGGAAAGGGTGATGGGGATCTGTGTCCAGGGAAAGGGTGATTGGGATCTGTGTCCAGGGAAAGGAAAGGGTGATTGGGATCTCTGTCCAGGGAAAGGGTGATTGGGATCTGTGTCCAGGGAAAGGAAAGGGTGATGGGGATCTGTGTCCAGGCAAAGGAAAGGGTGGTTGGGATCTGTGTCCAGGGAATGGATGATTGGGATCTGTGTCCAGGGAAAGGCTGAGGAGGGATCCTTTTAATCCACGAGAATCTCAAAGGCTGTGCCCAGAGGGTGGTGCCCAGCAGCAGGGCGAGGAGCACTGGCCATGAACTAAAACACAAGAATTCCACCTCAGCATGAGGGAAAACTCATCCCCCTTACGGGTCCAGAGCACTGGAACAGCTGCCCAGGGGGAACGTGGGGTCTCCCTCTCTGGAGACATTCCATTCCCACCTGGATGTGTCCCTGTGTCACCTGCCCCAGGTGACCCTGCTGGACTGGGTGATCTCCAGAGGTCCCTTCCAGCCCCGCCAGTTCTGTGGTTCTGTGAGTTATTTGTTAATCTGTCTTGCTCAGCCAGGCTGGTGTGTGTGTGATCAAAACAGTGTCACGAATACAACCGAGGGTTAACTAAAATTGATGCTTTGAAAGTGTGTCTCTGAACCCACCATCACCAGTGTTACATGGTTTGGTAATTCAGGAAGATAGGTACTTCAAGCTTTCATGGGGAGAGGATTTCTTTGTCCCTTATTACTGAGTTATTGTGTAAGAAGTACTGCTATTGCAGTGTACAGGTGTCCTAGGTGGAAACTTGCACTTTGGAGAGCTGTGTATCCCTTTTTGTTTGTGTATCTGAAAACATGGAATTTGATTGGGTTTTGTGCAGTTTTTTTCTGGGTTTATTTGTTGTGTTGGTTTTTTTTGCAAAGGTATGTACAACTTGAACAAAGATGAAGTGAGAATCTTTCTGCTTACACAATTCATGGTCGCACTTAGCTGTAGGTGTAGAGTTCCCCATTTTAATCTGTATTGTCCTGGGATTTTGACAGGAGATTTGTGTTAGCTACGCATCACTGACAAAACATATTGCCATTATAAATTCGTGGTTTGGATATTCAGAGTAAGTCATGTGAGTACTGAGTCAGGAGGGTCAGCTAGGGGGCAAGCAAAGAAATTGCTGATATCCTCTCGTCACTGTGAATTGCAGAAAACAACTGTTTAGAAATTAAAAGTGCTACATTGCTCTTCAGTCCATTTTTCACTTCTCCTGTCTCAGGAGTTTCTGCTAGATATATTTTATTTTCCATTTTTTTCACACTTCCGTTTATCTTTGTGGCCCTTTTCATGGTGTTCAAAATCTGCTTTATGTCAGTTTGAAATTACAGATTATTGTTCCCACAGTTGAGTCTTATAGGTCATAAAAGTAACAAATGCAGCATGTTTGTAGTAGATAGTTTTACATGCCTGGACAGCTATTGCATGAAGTTGTGCACATATTCTTTATGAATGTCCATTTTATCTTTGGGTGGAAGGGAGTGCAGTTTCTCCCAGAGTAGGATCCTCCTGGTTTTAAACCCTGGGAACCCTGTGGCTCTGTTTCTCTTAATGGGTGTGCAGTCTTGGTCATTTAATTTCTGCTCCTGGTAAGTTCTTGGGTACAAGTTACCAGCAGAAGATCACTGTGATGTGCCAGGAGAATCTGGAAGGATTTCAGACCATGACTGTGAGAATTGTAGAGGAGAGGACTGTACAACTCCAGTTTGCTTGCTGGGATGTAATTGTGCTGTTTGGTGGAAATCAGGTGATCAGATAAGGTTTAACTGGTTTGTTCATGTAAAGTGAACTGTGTACCTGTTGTCTACATCAGGGAAGTACTTCAAACGTTCATGGGGAGAGGGTTTCTTTGCCCCATGTCTTATTATTGAATGATGGTGTAAGAAGTACTGCTATTGCAGTGTGCAGATGTCTTAGGTGGAAACTTGCACTTTGGAGAGCTGTGGATTCTTTTCACTTCCTAGTCTCAAAAAAATGAGCAGTAAAGCTTTAGCTATGGCAGTGCCAGGGAAATAAAGCAAACTGCCTGCCCACTTCCCTGCCATCCTCTCCTCTGGTCTGCTTTCTAGAAGAGAAACTTTGATTTCTGCTTCACTTAGCCTATTTTTGCTTAAACATATATCACTTTGCTGCCTTACCACATCCTTCTGAAGGCCAGGATTCTGTATAACAGCTGAATAACTTGTGTAAGGCATTGAAAGACTAAAAGGAGACTTTCTTATTTACTAAGTGATTAACTTAAGTACAGAATTGCATCATCACCTTGATATCTGGAAAGAAATGTTTTGTTTATACTTGACAGGACCTCGTGCTCTTTATTTTCACCTAGACAATGTCACGTAATGGATAAGACATGGATGGTCCTGTCATCCTCCGATATTTTCTACAGCTTTGTTTCTTACAACACCTTTTTCCCTGTTATCTAGTGTTTCCCTAATGAGTGAGTACTGTAAGTTTGCTTCAGGTTGTTTCCTACAGCACCTGTGAGTGTGGAATGAGGTGTTGCCACGCAAGAGGTGTGCTTGATTTCTCTCTGCCGTCTCCTTTTATGCCTAGGTGACTGCCAGCTGCACGCAGCGTGTGGAATCCAGAAGTGCACCACCGATTTTGTGTCCTTCACTTCACGTCTGAACGCGGCTCTTGAGGACTTTGATCTGGAGTTCTGCAAGGCCCTGCGAGCGTACTCTGCGTGCACCTACCGCAATTCCAAAGTATGCCGTGGAAACCTCGTCTACCACTCCGCAGTGCTCGGAATCGGCGACCTCATGACCCAGAGGAACTGTACCAAAGATGGACCCACATCCTCCACCAACCCTGAAATGACCCACGATCCTTGCAGTTACAGCGGCCACACAGAAGCTGGAGAACATCAGGGAGGGGAGAAGACCCCTCCTCCTACTTACCTGTTTTGTGGCTTGTTTGGCGATCCTCACCTGAGGACTTTCAAGGATCACTTCCAGACGTGCAAAGTGGAAGGTGCTTGGCCCCTCATAGATAATAACTACTTGTCAGTGCAAGTGACCAACGTGCCTGTGGTCCCAGGATCCAGTGCTACTGCTACAAATAAGGTACAGGTTTTTTTTAAGCTCTGTGCATGCATGGAGAAGTAAAAGGCCAAGACAGTGAAGTAAGGAATTTAGCCCTTAACTTAAAAAGTTAAAGTGTAGCAGCTTGAGAATCTTCTGTGCAGTGGTACAGTAAAGTAAAATTGCTACCCTCTTCCCTCCTGAGTATTAGACAAAATTTAAACCAGGTTATTTCCTTCCCTCTGCTCCTGCCCATGAAAAAACTGTTGCTTATCACCACAGAAGCCCGTAAGGGTAGTAGGCATAACAGTTACCAGATTACTGTGCATCTGTGACTGCCTCTACACTAAGCAGAAATTTTAAAAAATCATAGAATGCTTTGGGTTGCAAGGAACTTTAAAGAGGGAAAGAGTGTAAGTCTCTGCTTTCATTAATTCTTTAAGCTGTATGGTTGTAACAGTAGAAAATGAAGATATTGGCAGAGTGGTACAGCAAACAGTGGCACAGGTTATCAAAACACAAATGATTCAGAGCAGAAACAAGAAGAGGAACTGCAGAGAATTGAGAAGAGGTAGGAAAAAATTACATGGAAGCTAAATGGTTGTCAGAATGCCTTAGTACCCTGGCTTTACTAAAGAAGCAATGGCCTTAAAACACTGCTGAATGTATTAGGCCCCTGTTGAGACAGGCAAGACTTAAGGTGGCTCTCCTCTCAGCCACCTGAGGAATACATGTGTTAATATTGATAACTTATGCCATTTCCTTAACTTAAGAAAAATACTTGTCTGTTTCTTCTGAATGCAGGTAGAAACTGTCACCATCAATAAAAGAAATTACTTAAATTATTTGAAGCTGATGCTGTCATACCTCATTCCCCTTTTGGAGTGAAATGGCCTATTTTAAAACTGTGGTAGTGTAGCTCTTGTATTGTGATGGTCAGGCTGTGTGAACATCATTTCAAGACCATCTGTATTGGAGAATTTTCACTGTTCTGTTCTGCCTGGATGTGGGTTTTTTATTACAGGGTTCAGGAACAGGAGTTACTGGTCACAGTAAGTTGGAGTCTGCACATCTTCCATGGAATTGCCTGTACCGTAGTATTAATAAGGGAAAATCGCCTTTGCTATTAAATTTTTGCTGGATCCTGAGGTACTGACTAATGTCAATGCTTGTGTGAGTGAGCAGAGGTTGGACTGAAGCTCAGAATCATGTGTTCTTAACTTGTGCCTATTCCAAGAACCATCTGCATTGTGAATGAGTTCTGAAGGTGTATAAAATAAGGGAATGAGGCTAACCTGACTAGGATTTGCAGAAGAGACTTATGTCCCCTGCACTCTGCTCTAGTGGCTTTTTTTAAAGACTCCTAAACAACTGCAAGAAAAAGCTGCATTTCCTAATCTGCAGTAAGCTTTTATCCTCAGTTTTGCTAAACTCTTGCAGAATTTTCTTTATTTCCTTGTTCCTGGTGGTGGTAGAGGAAAAAGAGTCTTGTGTACAGATTCTGTGGGTGTGATGGTTGTAGACAGGTGATCTTAACTTCAGCCACATTCTGAAAGTGATTGAGTATGTAGCATGTTATGCTGGTGTATGTCTTCTCAAACACATAATTAGGAGGAGAACCCCAGGAGATAAATGTTTGTACATACTGAGGGAAAGTATGATTTTGAAGGGCATGCCTTCTGTCTTTATTTATTGACAATTTTTTTTAGTGTGTTTCCCTTTGACTTATCATTCTGGGAAAAATGGGAATACATTTTTCTCTCTTGTAGTAGTGTTTTGTCATTCCTGTCATTGCACAAGAACAGCTAAGTGTGAGGAAGCAATTAAGTAAAATAAGATGTATGGCTTAGGATATTGGAAATGTGTGTAACAGTAAGATATGTATGTAAGATACTTGTTTTACAGGCCTGGAGTTTTTTCTTTTTTTGGCATGTAATCAAACTTGGCACACCTGTCTGTAGGCAGTGGAGGTTGTCTGAATGTACAAGTAAGATAAGTTTTAAATTTCTAATCCATCCTTTTGACTCCTTTGTTTCTTTACGGAGCAGGCTGCAATAAAAAAAAAAAACCAAAAAAAAACCACAAAAAGACTTGTTAAACTATACTACTACTGCTAATTTAATTCCTCTAATGTTTTCCTCTGCAAGCATTCCATTTTGACTGTGATGGACTATGTGCTACTGGGCGTACTTAAATAATTTTAGCCACAGGGTATCTTAAAGGACTTCTAAAGCCCTGAAACAGTTAAGTGACATTTATCTACATAGTGTAGTCCCTAGCTGAGAGCATGCAAGTAGGGCTTCTACCTTCTTCACAAGAAAAATTCCTAGAACATTTTCTGTTGTTAGTCTGGCTGTATTTTAGTTGCAGGTGTTTGAAATAGATGTTTAATAGGAAATAGAAACAAAGGTATATGCTAAACCTAAATTGTGCAGAAGCCAAAACGACTACTGACCTGATTAGTCTGTTCTAAACCAGAGCTAGTGAAAGGAAGGGCAGTAAGAGTAGAAGATTTAGTTTTTCCTTAATGCATTTTTCTTAGTGATGTATGAAGCTGTAGAAACAGAATAATTAATTTTCACTCCATACGTAGTGTGCAAACAATCACTTGCCCTTTTAGGAAGTTAGTCCTTTCAGATTTATCCAGGTTTTCTCGTGCATCAACCTTTGAGGGAGCGTTATGTGTAAAGTAAGTTTTCTTATCTCTCCAAAACATATGAGACTTGAGTAACCCCAGCAGTCTGAGGGCTGTCCAGTAACTTCTTAAAGAGCAAGAGAAGGCCAGGAGGACACTTAAAGTAAGAATGCAAAGAGTAAAAGAATGTTATTCCTCCCCCAGCCTCCCCTGTGCATCTGGCATGCAAGTATGAAAAGCAAAAACTTTCCTTGAGTTATTTAATTGGAAGGGCACGTCTTACGAGGGTTGTGTATTTATTCACAAAATGCTCTTGGCACTTTGTTTGTAGGTGTTTTGCATATTTATGTTGCCCATAGTAACATCTGTTTTTTCACTGTGAACAAAGCTATTGTGTATTCTGTGGTCTAGCTGAAACTTGAAACTCCAGTTTTTTTGATCTTCCCTGATGTGCTTATGCCCCTTGGCATAGGACCCTAGGGCCTTTCAGATGGGGAATCACCAAGGAACTGGGAAACTTGAGTTCAAGCTCTCCTTTCTTTTCCTTTCTGTCAGACTTCTTGTATGGGTTTTGAGTAGGTCACTGGCATCTTTCATGTTTGATTTCTCCAGCTATAGATAAAGAGCTCCCCTGTCTTGGGAGTGGTTTTGCAATTTCCTCAGGATAAGTGTCTGTTACAAGGGGTGGTAGAGGTGGTAGGTAGGAAGGGTATTGTAGAATACATTAAATAGGAGGTTGGGGGTTTTTAAATGTTACTTATTGTGTGCTTTATTTGGAAGGGCTTCATCTCTGTGACAGGTGTTCTGTGTCTTTAGAGTAGTTGTTCCTGAATAGCAAATGAGGCAGAGGTGCTTGGGCTTCCCAATGGAAAACTTTCCTTCTTGTTTGTATTAATTGGAAATGGAGGTTTTCCTATCCAAGTGTTGTAGTAGATAGCTTGAGGAGGGTGAGAGAGTGAATGTAAGGACACAAAGAAGGAGTAAAACACAGAGCTTTTTACTGTAGTGAATTTATTGGGTATAAACCTTGGAATCTGGGAGTTGGTACTATTAGCAGTGCAGGGTAATGTCAGGTATAAATGTTCTTCTTCCTAGAGTCAGAAGAAACATCTCTTCTTGCAGCATGGTTTCTATTTTTGCAGGAAATCATTACAAAGTGATTACAGTGTACTTAGTTTCCCATAAGTAATATTAAAACATTTGCCTTCCTGTTACCTTTCAGTTGTTTTTCTAAGTAGGAGCATCAGGTGTCTGGTCACTTATCACTGTTTTCATCTTTATGAATATCTTGCCTAGGATAGAGGTGAATTTATCTTTCAGGAGTACACACTACAGTTTTGTTGGAGGACGTGGTAGGATAATTTAGATTGGAAAAGACCTCTGAGACCTTTGAGTCCAGTCACAAACCTGACACTGCGAATTCAACCACTAGGCCTGGTCCTTTAAAACATTTTTGGGGATGATGGCTCAAGTGTCTGGACAGCCTGTTCCAATGCTTGACAAGCCTTTCAGTAAAGAAATTTTCCCTAATCTGTACCTTCCTGGCACAGCTTGTGGCCATTTCCTCTTGGCTTATCACTTCATATTTGAGAAGGGAGACTGATCCCACCTAACTACAACCTCCTTTCGGGTGACTTTAAAGAGCAGTAGGTCCCCCCTGAGCCTCCTTTTCTCCAGGCTGAGGAACCCCAGCTCCCTCAGACTCTCTTCATAAGACTTGTGTTCAGACTCTTTTCCATTGCCCTTCTGTGGGCACACTCCAGCACCTCAATGTGTTTCTGGTCATGAGGGGCCCAAAATGAGTACAGCACTTGAGGTGTGACCTTATGATTGCCCAGTGCATGGGACAGTCACTGCCCTGGTCCTGCTCCCACACTACTGCTGATCCAAGCCAGGATGCCCTTGGCCTTTTTGGACACCTGAGCACATGCTGGCTCATCTTCAGCTGTCTGTCAACCAGCATTCCCAGGTCCTTTTCCACTGGGCTGTTTTCCACTCTCACTCTATTAAATGTATAGTGAGATAGTAACATAGAGTGATACCTACAGCACTGTAATTGCATTGTGGCACTGGGGAAGACTAGTACAGAAACTCAGAGTTGAAAGTGATGCTTTTGTTTAAGGCACGCAGGCCAGGCACCTTCTACAAATACATTAAGATCTTCTAGAAACTGCAGTTTGACACCTCAGAAACACCATCTTTGAAAGGCCTTGCATGTGCAGTGGAATTTAAAAACTTTTTGTAGTCAGTGCCCTCATCAGAACTGGTATCAGTAGGAGTGGGAGGATGAAGTCCAGAATGCAATGTGCAGATTAGATGTGTGTGAGGGGGGTTTAGTGCTCTTACCATAGCTGTTGTTTGTTTATTGTATCTTCAGGTAAGTCTCTGGAAACCTTCATTTTCATCTTTCAGGGCTCCTCTCTGCAGAAGAGCTCTGTATGTGCCCAAAGAACAAGGGTGAGATACTGATATTTTCAAGAATCTTTCTTAATCTGGTATTTGGATTTTTCTGTCCTGGGTTTAGGAAGGGCAGCTCATCTCTACTCCCTAAACAGTACCCCATAAGCAGCTTTGTGAAGGTGTTCTTGCAACCCAGACAGAGTGTAAAAAGTATTGTAGGTACATAGACACATATAACACATGTTAAATTTGTTTGAAGTAATCTTTTTCACTCTTAGTGCTTTCTGTTACCTTGAGAACTTAAACAGAGAAAGCTTTGTTAGGAAATCTTCTTAGTCTCTTTTTGCAGCAAGCTCTGCAGTATTTCTCAATAGCAGGGCATGATACTGAGGTAGGAGTGTGTGATAAGGCAAAGACCCTGCAAAACTCTGGTTTTGCTGATCTGGCCTACAGATCAGATGGATGGCATGTGGCATACAACACAATGTTCAAAACTGGTGACTTGAGCTGCAGTGTTTAAATACAAGTATGTCCTTGGAAAGTCTTAATGGTCTCTATTGACTCTGGAGCGTCCTTGCAGCCTACATGGAGGCCTTTATTCATTTAGTAGTCACTCAACTCTCATTCACCATGTAATGTTATTCCTAATCTTGAGTTAGGGTGCAGGCTTCTGTTCTCCCTCTGTGTCTCTGAAATTGTCTGCCTTGCATTGTTGCAGAGGAAGGAGTTTTGGAGAGAACAGTTTGGTGGCTGCTTGCTGATAAATTTTGCCAGGTGCCTTGCTTAAGTGTTTTATCAAGCAGCCAGTTCTGTATCTCATTAAAACAATTAGCTCTCTGTGACTCCAGGCTTGTTCAGGTGCTGAGCAGATGTAGAACTTTACTTCTGTAGATGTATAAATCATTCTTTCCTTGCTGAGCAATGCAAATGTTCTCAAGGAAAGAGGAATGCTTCTTTGTCTGAGCAGCCTGAGGTAGCAGTCTGTTTCATCAAAACTGTGTTATACAAAGAAAACCCCCTGATTTACTGCATGAGGATCTGGATTATATGCAGAAATACTAATTATGTGAGAGATCAGTTTTCTCTTCCCTGGGTTGACGAGTTTACTTCACTAGGCACAGAGTTGTGAGGTGGTCTTTACAGCAACAGGGGCACCTGTGCATTTTCTGGGGTTTGGGTGTGGGCATTGCAACTTAGCAGTGTTTCACAGACATCAGTTTGCCAAATGGCTTGACTACAGATGGTCTCAACCTATACAGCTAATACAGCTCAAGCTGTATCACTGATTAACACAGGTTAAAAACATTGGAAAAATACAGTCAGCACCCATGGGAACATACAAAATCAAAATAGCAAATATTGTCTGTGTTGTAAGACAGAAAGACTGACAGAGCATCAGCTGCCTGGGGCAAGCCAAACATTGAAAATAAATGTAATGCTCTTATTATAGTAATAAGTCTTTATGCTCCAAAGGAGAAATTGTTGCAATGGGAGGAGGGAGATGGGGAGACATTTGTCTCAGGCAAATGGTATGGAAAGGTGAGGCTAATGAGGGTAGAGGGTTTTACCTGAACCGTCTCTAATCAGCTCTTTGTTTAACCTCTACCTCTTGCTTCAAAACAGAGGGACAGGAAAAAAGAGTTCTTGTGCAGAAGTGTGCTGCTTAACTGAAACTAAACTGTGAGGCTTCTGTAAAGCAGATTTTAAGCTAAAAGTTTAACATTAGTTTTAAAATACCTTCTGATATGTTTTGGAGTAATCTAAGTCTCTTAGCAGATTGCTTAAATCATAGACTGTAAGTAATTTGTTGTAATCATTCAATTCCTGGTGCAAAATTTCTTTTGACCTTTTCAAGAACTCTTGAAACTTTAAAGAAAGTAGCATATCTGTTTATAATATTTGTATGTAATTCCTCATTATACTTACTTTAGGAAAAGCCACTAGACTCCAAACTTGGTCTGCCATGTAGCCTAGTTACTCCCTTCAAGTAAGACTGGAGGACCTGCTTTTTCTGTTGTGACTTACTCCAATAAGTGTAAAGGTTTAAAAGGCTAGTTCTAATCTCAAAAGAATGAGTAATTGCTTAGTGTTGCTGGTTTCTGTGTTGGAAGTCACTCTTCAAAGACATGTCTTTGAGTATCTTTCGGTATTGCTTTGTTTCTCCATGGGCACATTTTCTAGCAAGGGTGGACTGGAAGTGTCAAAACTCCCCGTTCATAGGGCTAATAAATCCAGGAGCCCTAAGCAGTTATTTGACTGGTTGGTCTTCCTGGTGGTGATTCTACCTTCCCATGGTTTGGCACAGTCTCATTCTGGTCTTGCCATAGTGGCCACTATTGTGGGAATTACTTGGCACTTACTCTCTGTAATTGTGGGAGGCATGCCAAAGTGTTAAGAAACTGTCAGGCAGGAGAGAGCTGTGATGCCTGATTAAATATAAAGCTTTTTCCTTTCCTGACCTCATGACCATTGCTACATGCTAGTAGTCTTTCTTCCAGGCCAGCTTAAAATCAAATCTAACGATTGGTAAAATGTTACTTTAAGCATGTGTGCAGTCTGTTTTCCTTTGGTCATGATGAGTTGTGGACACCTGCGAGGCTCTGGGATAGTGGGCAGTCCCAGATGTAAAATGGAAAAAGGATTGAGATGATTTTTTTTTCCTAAGTGCCTTTTTTCACCCCTTTCCCCGCAGATAACCATTATCTTTAAATCTTACCAAGACTGCACAGATCAGAAAGTGTATCAAGCAGTGACTGATGACTTGCCTGCAGCCTTTGTGGACGGTACGACGAGCGGAGGTGACGGGAGCACCAGGAGCCTGCACATTGTGGAGAGAGTCAGTGGCAAGTACGTCGAGATGCACGCCAGGCACATCGGGACCACGGTGTACGTGCGGCAGCTCGGGCACTACCTGACCCTGGCCATCCGCATGCCCCAGGAGCTGGCCATGGCCTACGAGGAGAGCCAGGACCTGCAGCTCTGCGTGAACGGCTGCCCCTCCGGCGAGCGCATCGACCGCAGCGGGCACCTCCCGCTGCCCGTGGTGGGAGAGCTGCCTGCCCAGGGTGCTGCTGCCCATCCCCGCTCCCTGTACACGCTGGAAACCGCCACCACCAAGTGCCACGAGAAGATGCTGGTGAAGGACATCTATTTCCACTCGTGTGTGTTTGACCTGCTCACCACGGGTGACGCCAACTTCACGGCTGCTGCTCACAGTGCCTTGCAGGATGTGGAGGCACTGCACCCCAGGAAGGAGCACTGGCATATCTTTCCCAGGAGCCGAGGTGGTGCTGTGGGCAGGGATAGCAAATTCTGTGTCAGTCTTGGACTTGTGTGCTTGATCCTCGTTGCATTTTTGTAGGGTTTTGTTATTTTTTTTGTCTATAACAAAGTTTCGAAATATATATTGTCATAATATATTGAGTAAATATGAGTATATATGTATATACCATGTATATGAAGGGATGTTTTGTCTTGGGACACCCAACAGATTGTACATATTGTGTTAACTGTTTTCATGTATGTTTGATTCAGTATTCTTTTTATCTATTTGTTTTACAGTTGTTGAAATGTTTTATAATGTCCCTGCATTGGGACCTGATAGAAAGCACTTTATTTTTTACATATTAAATATTTAAGTATATCTGAGTAACTATGTGTTACACATAAAATACTCAGTGCTCCCTCTAAGTACTGCTTGGTTTAATACATCTTTTTTTAACTGAATTAACTTGTGGGTTTTTCCAGGAGAGCTTTAGTTAATGCCAAACATGTGGATATTTTGAAGCTAGTGAATGGTCTCTGGAGAGAGCTTAAACTTAGAGGGAATGCTTTTTTTTTTTTTTCACAGACCCTCCAATTGTCTGTCTTTTAGAAGCCCGCAGATTTATATTTTTTTCATGCTTAGAAACCTCACAATGTGTCAGTCTTTGCAAAACGTTTTAGATGTCGTTCATCAATATACCAGTAAGTGTATGTGTGTGTGTGAAGGAGTGGCTGTGCAGTGTATAAATATTTTAAATTATTATAGTAGAAGAATAGTTGCCTGCCCTGCTGAGGAACGTCAGTAATGTGGTGTAAGTGACCCCTGGTGGGGTGCAGAGAAATTGGGGATGTAGGCCACATACTGGGCAGGCAATTTATAAATAAAGCCTAATTTGTCTCCTAGCCAAATAGGATGGGTAGGATATTGGATAGGAATGTGCTGAATACCATTGTTATACTTCTTGCAGATGCTTTTTTTCCCTCTGCTAAATAAGATGTGTAGTTAAATTTATGACCAGCAGCTGTAAACCAGGCCAGTTTATTAAAGAGACAGTGTGTGAAGAACCAAGACCAGAAACCATCCCCTCAGGATCCCAGTTGTACAGTTCCTTTGCAGTGTTTGTGGTGATACTTAGTAGAGCTTTAACACAGTGATATGTGTTACTGCTACATCCCTTCTGAGAGGTGTTATACAAATCCTCTTTTCAGGTTATTTGAGAACTCTCAGACCAGAGGAACCCTGGAATACAAAATTACTTGCTGTAAAACTGAAGAAGAGATGGTGAAATTGAATGATATAGAAGAGTCCTTAAGATTACAGAACTTTGTGTAACAGGGTGATCTGCTAAGTGTATATGGAAGCTGTAATATTTCATCTGCAGGGCTAATCACAGTGTGAAGGGAAATCGGATGTGCCAAAAGTTAAAAGAATTTATGTCAGATTCATACCAACAAAGATAAACCTAGAGTTAACACAGCTCTGAATGTTGCTTTGCTAAGCTCGTGTTGCAGTTACATTGAGGCACGCAAGGAACAATCTTATATGGCAGATACACCAGCAAAATGATTTGTGGAAATTGTAGAAGGCAAAGGGAGCTTTAAATATATATGTGTTTACTTTACACAGAAGGCAGCTGTCATACCTGTAAGAGTTCACTCTCCCAGGTGTCAGTCTATCACCACCAGCTCTGCAGAAGGCAGTGTAAAGTGATCATTGGTATTTTAATGCCACAACCAGTCAGCTGTTACTGACACTGCCTGTTGCTGGCCTTCATCTTAAACAAGTTAGTGATGCCTTGGATATTAAATCAAAAGGCTTTTTAAAATATCTTACAGAGCATTTCTCACCAGAGTGTTTCCTAACCATATGCTAACCAGAGCTCCTAACAACAGCTGGTGATGGTCCTCTGAAGTTGTGGGGTCTGCCAACATAGTTAGCAAGTGTGTTGCAGGACTGAGCAGAGACTGTGTGCTTAATCCTTCATTTTGTATGTACAGAAGGCTCGTAAACAAGGGTACTATGAAAGGAAATAGTAGGCTGAACTGCCTGTCGAACCAAAAATTCTTTTTCTCTTCCTGGCTGGAAGAAAAATCTGCATAGAGCATCTGTTAAGTGGAGCACAGCTTGAGAAAACAACCTGCCTTTTGTTCTTATGGTCAAGTTACAGCCCTTCAGTATTGCATTTCCTTTCAGACTGCTGGTGTACTGCCAGAAAATAGATCACCAACTACGTACATTCTCAAACCTTAGCATTATGGCTACCATGCATTTGTTTTATGAGTTTTGAGGCTGTGCAAGTGGCCATCCACTTGTATACACTCTGAAGTGAAGCAAGCAGTGTATACTGCCTGATGGGAGTTTCATTAGTGGGCATGTTTTAAAAAAAAGCCCAGGAGTCTTGTGGCTTTCTTCTCTTTTGACAGACACACAGCACAGGTTAAAATCTTGCATTCATTTTCTTCATGTAAGTACAGCTGTGGTGTTTTATGCTTAGGTTATCTAATGCCCATCTGTGTCTTGACTGGTATAAATTCTTTCCTGTCTCCCTGTTCCTACTGCTGTCTATACAGTGTCCAAACAGGACTAGTAATGATTCCCTTTTTCTAGAAGGTACTCTGTGTTTTTTACAAGATAAGTGTTCTATGTGTTGTGCTGCTACTTCTCCAGCTATATTCAAAACAAACAAGAACTGTGGGGATCAATGTTGTCCATTAGATTTTATCATTCTTATTTGTTATCTTGTTGTGGAAAGCAACATAGCCACGGATCAACTGCAGGAATGCAGGTAAATTTGTGATGCTGATGTGAAACAATTGCATCTGATCTGATGCAGAGTTCTTTATGTTTGTAAACTAAACTTTGTTGAAATTAAAAGCTGCTGATAGTAAATCAAATGTGAACAGTAAGATTGATTACAGTCTTTGTGCGGGGGTGTGTATTGGAGCTCAAAACTAGATACAGAAGGGACAGTGTGTCGCATGTGGAGTGCCAGTAACATTTATAAGAATTATTTTCATGATCATGTTAGTTTTAGAGCTTAATTTCCACTTTGATCTACACCATAACTGTAGACTATTCCATTATATACACACAAAACATGTACATGTAGTTGATTCTAGGATGTGCTGAGGGCTGGATCTGTGAAAGATTTTATATGTACAGTTGGTGTGTGAAGCATTTAAATCCAAAACAGACACAGAGTTTCTGAGCCCAGAAGTTTCTTTAGCATCTCTACTTCTCTTCTTAGTCCAGTAAAGCCCCTCAAGGAATCTATTTTACTGCTGAGTAGAGAAAACAAAGGCAGTCTCGAGTTTGTACCTGCACCCTACTCAGATTCACATGTTGCTCATCAGCCTGGTTTACTTGCAGGACTCTTGGTAGGTTCCTGACCTGCTCTCTTATGTTTGGCAGGTGATGGCAGAGTTGTTTAAAATGTGGTGGTGGTAAGCACTCTGCTGGAGTTTGGGAGAGGGAAGCTGAAATTCCTCTCCTGCCTTGGTCTTTCACATCTGGCAGGAGTAACAGCTGGGAGTTATTATGAAACAAATGCCCTTCTGTGGTGTTATAAAGGGACACAAACAAGGTCATAAAGGACATGAGGCATTCTTTCACGCTTGAGAGGTATGTCACCTAAATTCAGGAAACTAAACACAGGAGCCTTCTCTGCAGACAGGGAGCAAATTGGCCATACCGTGGGTTGGGTTGAAGTGTCTTCTGGAGATGCCTCCTGCTATTGTTAGCAGAGGGGAAACCCAGACAGCTGTTCTGAATAGGTGAAGTCAGGTGGAATTAGTCCAGCCACCAGACCTGGGCCTGGCCTGTACTCTGATTCTCTTCAAAGCACATCTAAAGAAGAAAACAGCCACCCTGTTATTGCTGTGCTGGCCCCTTCTCCCTCCCAAGGCAGCTCTGTGCGAGGCAGGGAGAGGATGGAAAGGAAAAAGGAAGCTGGAGTCAGGACAAAAAGGAAAGAGACTGGGTAAAGTCTTAGTGGCAAAGTTTCTAATCTTAATTTTGGCCTTTAAATCCCAGACTCTTTACATTTTCCAGTGAATGATGCAAAGTGTATAACGAGTCTGCATAGAAGCAAGGGCTGTATTTTTTGCACTGGCTTGAACAGACCAAACAGCTGCCAGCAGCTGGAGTGCATTCCATGATCTGAAACATTTCTTCCCACTTAGTTCCACCAGGAAAGATCAATTTCCCAGTCAGAGATGTGACCAAAAAGCAAGGTAAGAGGGAGAGTGGAATAAGGAGGTTGACTTCACAAGTGAAAATCTTACCAGCTCTTTCAATCTTAAGAAAAGTCATTTTTCTGGTAGTGCTAACAATTGCAATGCAAATCCTTAAAATCAACATGCTGTGCCATATCTGCATAAAAAACAGTGAAACCCCACAGCCCTGCAGTCTAAAAGCAATTCCTTTATAAGTGAATGATATATGATGATATATGATGATATTCCTTTATAAGTGAATGATAATGATATATCATTAGACCCTAATGAGTCTAATGACAAGAACTAAACACACCCCCCCCAGTTTCAGGTTTGCTCAGAGGGTATTTTCACCGGCTATTTAAAATGCCAGTTAATTGGCAATATATTGGCCTCTACTGGAGTACTGGCCTTAAAGCAAGAGCTGTTAACTGCAGTCTGATTGCGGGCAGAAGGGTTATCTGAACAGGCAGTGATGAAACTTCCCCAGGTAACAATTTTAAATGTTTTATCTTAATTTCCCCTCTGTGGGGGTTCTTATACAGAGAGTATCCTTGACCTTTAGTCTCTGAATATAATTTTCTAATGTGCCAGAGTGACTATTTGGTGGTTCAGACACTCTGAGACAATTAGGAATTTTTCCATCTTACCTTTTCACCTCTTCTTTATCCATAGAGCAGTCTACCCACTCATGAAGGGGAAGTACAATTCTTCCATTCTCCATTTATTTCACCCTCACTCATAACTTTGAGTGGAGGGATTAGGGTATTGTGTATCAGCTTTGGCTGAATCCCTGGATCTCGGACAAGTTCTTTCCCCTGCCTGTACCTCCAAAGCTTTGTTTCACCATTAGCTGCATTTTTCTATAAAGGAACAAAACACTTCTCATAACTTCCTTACACTGAGTGCCTTATGCTCTCAAGGAGGCAGCAGAGCTAAGTTACCATTTCATCTTTAGCTGTTCAGCAATGCCTTCCCACTCTGCCACCCACAAGATGTAATTCAAGAAAGCAAATATGCAGCCCAACAAGAAAAAAAATTCACATTTCATTTTGAAATTAACGGAGCTTTGTGTTCTCACTTTCCTACTCATATAGATTTTCTACTTAGACAGAAAAAATCCACAACATAACCTTCCACACACGGATAATGCCTATTCTGTTCCTGGGGTTACATCAAGAAAGGCCTTGCCAAATGCTGTAATCCTTGCCAATTAACAAACCCCAGTTTTTGCTGACGAGCTTTGATTTTGAACACCCACAAAGCCATGGGACCTGATGAGATGCATCCCAAGATCCTGGGGGATCTTGCAGATGTGCATGGTGAGCTGCTCTCGGTTGAAAAGCCATGGCAGTCAGGTGAAGTCTGTAGTGACTGCTGTGTGAATGTAGGGAGGTGCCCAGTCATGATGATTTTTGGAAAGGGTGTGAGAACTTCCACCATCATGCAGTCCTCTTTGCACAACCTTATTTGTGTGGGGTGTGGGATCCCTTCTGCCCTCTTTTGCTGGCTGCACAGTCTCTCCTGTCCACATCACCCTGAGCCCTGTGCTTGTCAATCCAGGTCACAACTTCCTCTCCTGATGGTGGATCATCTTCTCTCTCGCTGTTCCCAATTCAGAGCTCTTCTCACCAGGCTTGACAGACATGACAAGCTGTTTTGTCACGCTCAGTCACGTGGGATAATTAGCTGTCCTCGATCTTCCAAATGGCCTGATGGTCATAAAAGCTGCAGCCCCCTTTTTGAGACAGGCTGCAAAAGTGGGTGTTGACCCTTGGGATTGATCTGCTCCTCCGGCTCCTCCTTTCACTGGCAGGTGACAGTGCAGGGCTCTGGTGCCCTTGGTCCTCACCTCCAGAGCCACAGGCATCCTTGCTCTGCTCCAGGTCTGCCCTGGCCACGTGGCTGAAGAACTGGAGAAGCCTTGGCAGCCTTCCCACAGAACCCCCGTGAAGCAGCACACGTCCTCAGGTCCCAGGTCACCAGGACCTCTGCCCACCACAAACAAGTGGTTTTGCTCTGCTGTCCCTTCCCACCTCCCCCAGCCTGGGGGAGGTGTTGGGGTGTCACCAGGCAGTGATGTCCCAGCCCCTCGTCTGCTGTCAGGGCACTGAATCTCTTCTGCATGTACAGATCTGCACGTGAGGCAGGATCCCCCCAGTCTTTTCCCCCTGGAAGTCTGCACTTCCCACAGCTGGCTGTGTGCAGGGGCTCTGCCTCTGCCCTCCAGGGCAGCGGGGGTCCAGGCACATGAGGGGAGCTGAGACATGAGATGTGATTGCACAGGGTCAGGCGCAGGTCAGCCAGACTCAGAAGCATTGCCCTGGACCGCAATTAAGATCAGTGAATTGCTGGAAATACTCTCCTATGCTCTCTGCTCTGCCCTTTTTCATGCACCCTAAGGATTTCACAATTCCATCATGGTATTATACAAACACATGATGAAAGTTTCACTTTCTTTATCCACCAGATGCAACATTGACTCTAAAGGTCCTCTTGTAGATTCTGTGATGCTTTGCTCTTCTGTTCTTGTCCCTCTTTCTGATGCTGTAAACTTTACGTGAAATATTAATTTCAATTAATAAAGTACATCAGAAATAGCCATGATGATATCCTTATGTTTGTGCCATAGTGGTCATTTTAGTTGTTCTTTCAGTGGGAAAACAAAACAAGACTCACTTCACAGTCTAGAAAGACCTGAAACTCATTGTACCAAACACCAAGTTCTCAAATTTATAGTTTTGGATTCATTGCAAGAAGGTTGCTCCATTCTGGAGCTCAAAATACAGTTAGTGTACATATTTTATATCTGGATTATGTTTGAGGGAAATAGAGAGACCATAGGAAGGATGAAAATTTGAAATGTCAGACTTGTGGTTCACAAAGCTGAAAATTAATACATATACTCTCATGGTTAATCATTACATATTTAACATTAATGAACAGTTGAACATTAACAACACTTTGTGAAAAGAAATCATCCATTTTAAAAGCTTTCAGGGTACTGTATTATTTGAAATTACTGCCCATTGCTGGTAAGTTTAGAGAAATCAGGGTGGTTTTTTTTTTTTTCCTTTGTTGTTTTGGGGGTTTTTTTGTTGTTGTTTTGGGGGTTTGTTTTGGGGTTTTTTTGTTTGTTTTTTGTCTTTTGCTCATGCCAACATTTGCAAGTAGACTTCTTTTAACCATTCAGGCATTAAACTTTCCCAGTCACACAGTCTTGAAGCAGAAACCATGCTCTGAATTGCAAAGGGAAGCATTTCAGCAGCTCACTTGTTGTTTAACACAGTTGGAAGTGCAGCTCCTTCCAGTGACTCAAACTGCTCCTCTGAAGATCTGACAACAGAAGTAACATTCTCCCTCCCCTCACCCTTATCTTCTGCTCTAGATGAAAAATGGAGCCCTAGTTATAAGGATAAAAATCTCTTCAATTTTAACTTTCTAAGATCACATTAAAAGTCAAACCCAAGAACAACTAGTACCTAAAAAATGGTCATAGAGATAGAAATACTGATGTGCTTAAGAGATATATGTAATAGCTGCCATAGGGCAATTCTCTTGGTGGCACAAATGCAGGGAAGAAATAATCATGAAGAAGAAATTAGGATAATCCATCAGAACCTTTGTCTTTTCAGGCACATTCCAGTTAACTCCAGTAAGTACAGTAATTTGTTCTGTCTGTTAAGTTTCAGTGGAGAGACAGAACAATTATTTTTTATGTAATACAGAATATTTGGTGCAAACAGGCAGTGCCTCACTATCTCATTGAAGTTCTTAATTGATAAGCAGAAAGCTGACAACACCTAAACCAGCTGTGGCACATTTGTACCCCGGGGTGGAAGACCTGCAGTAACCATGAAAGCTCTGGAGAAAATGTAGGTTGTGGTTCTAATAATCAGATCTGTTTTGAGTTTTATACTTAAGTAACACTGTGTTGTCCCTATCAATATTTTCCCCACCGAATTAGGAGTCACCCTTATGGGTACAAATGACACATTCAAAAATCTTAAAGCAAAATTGATAGTTTACAAGTAAATCGATGCTTTAAGAGAGATCACACTTCCTTGTTTTCAGTAGTGGCACTTGAAATAATACACACTCTTTAAACTTCACACTCTCTTCCACTGTGAGTGTTTGCTTTTTTCCCCACTCACACTCACATTTATGGAGTTCCTCTGGAATATGGAAAACACAGAAGGACAATCACCTATGACTGACTGAGGGTGTGTCCCTGAGGACCATGTCCTTTTCAGAGGTGAAAATCTCTATTTCAAGAGATACCCGTCCTTGCAGACCCTCACGGTCGAGCATGCTGTGCTTTTCAGGTAATTTCATGTTAATTGCAGAGAGCAAATGAATTCACACGAAAAAAGATGAGGAAGGCAGCACCGTCAAGGGTAACTCAGCAGATAGGATTCGTATTTTAAAAACTCGTTCAGATCCTGCTGGAAATACGGAGGACCTACAGGGTGAGGTGCTGTGTCAGCTCATCCATGCATACTCCAGGCACCTCTCTTCAGTCACTGCTTAGAGACTGTCCCAGTGCAGCTCATTTGAAGGGAAGAACACACTTCTAAAACACCAGACTAGAGAATTCAGTGCTTTGTGTGTGTTTTCCCTTTCATCAAAGCTCATGGAGTATCACTTTCTTGTGCACGTTTCCCTCTGGCACTATGGTTAATGAATAACTGCACCCGAGCTCCTCAGATGTGTTTATCTGGGGTTTGACATGACTTACTGAACCCTTAAGATCTCGGGAAGTAATTCCCCAGCCCGTTTTACTTTCATGCCAAGAAAAAGACTGGGTTAGACCTTACCCTTCTAGACTTGATAGTTTTGATAGAATTGAGGTAGAACTATGATTTTTTGTTTGAGAGTTTTCGAAACTGACCTCCTACTTACTCTGTTCTGGGTAGAGAATTCACCTGCAGATTTCATCACTATTTTCCCAAGCCAAATTTAGTGAGAAATTTTAAACAGTAATCTCTTTCTCTCATATTAACAACAATACCAAAAAGAGATGGAGCAGTTATTTCCAGGCAAAAGAACTGAAAGGCATTTAAGGCTGTGGACCTCTAACAGTTTTACTGTGGGTGTTTGGTGCCATGGTAGTTGTATGTGTTGCTCAGACACCAACTACATTTCGCAGTTCCAGGACTGGAAAACAATGCTGATCTGATACACTTACAAAAATCAGAGCTTTGAAGTCCTCTTTGCTCCTCTGTGATTAAAAGGAATGTTAAAGTAACATTTGGTCTATACAATACAGGTAGTCACTTATCAATGCTAGGATTTCTGCAAACCAAAACCAGTAGCTAATTTTAAGTGATGAGTGAGAAGATTATTTTGCAAATGCTCCAGTTACTTTGGCAAATACCAACTCTACTGCAAATAAAACTCAGTGGAGGTCTCAGGGTACTGCAGTAATAAAAGCTCTCTGATTACTTTCTCATGTGTGATCAATGGTATGTGATTTTCTGACATGATTTCTGGATGTTTATTATCAGAGGAGACAGACTTAAAATTGTTCTTGCTGAAAAACCTGTGCCAAACACCACTTACTTTTGTCAGTAACGTCCAAGTGTGTTCTTTGGGTTGGAGCCCTAGTGCACAAACCAGTCTAGATATCAAATTCATATTTTAAATCATAAGTCTTGCACCGGTGATTTCCTAAGTCTTGAATAATTATGTATTTTTCAGCTCACTTTCAATAAAGCTCATGAAGTGTAGTTTGGCAGGAGCTGCTCTAAGGATGACAACCTTTTCATTGCAGTATTTCCTCCACCATTAAACAACCCTGATGATCTCAGGAACTGTGAAAAAAAAATAAAAATAAAAAAAAGGCTAAATGCACCATTAAGTAGCATCTGTATTAAATCTCCATGCTCTGGGGCACACTGGTTTTACCTGTTCGAGCAGTTTTGCCAGCTCTTCATTAACAGCTGATTAATTGCAGCACATCTCACCTTCTCTTCCTCACCTTCATCACTCTATGTGATTTTTAGATGAGTTGATCCAGCAAGCCCCTATTTCAGATGCATGAACTTAAGCCACATAGGAACCCTTCATTAAGCATTTTCCAAGAACACATTGTGCTTTGCAGAATCCCGGGTACGTTACATGAATGACTTTTCCACTTTTCCACTGGGTTGTCCTCCTTTTCTATTCTATAAAAATTCCCATAGCTGATTTTGGGGAGGACCAATCTGCCCAGGTTTACAAAATCCTCACCAAAATGAGAATTCAGTCTGTGAGGGGGTAAGAATGGGTGGAACAAGAAGCTGTTCCCCATTATTCAAGTGTTGTCAACTTATATCTTGAGTAATTGGACTACAGAGGAAAAAAGAGAGAAACAATGAACACCATGAGCATCCTCTTCATTCTGCTCCTATCAGCACCTACACAATTGTAATTCTTAGCCACTGCTTCTGGGGTGTTTCACAAATAAAAGCTTCAGCATGAAATTTTAAGAACCAAACTTAAATTTCAGGTGCAGCCACAGCAGCTTGTTGGAAGAATGCAGACAGAAAGTGCCAGCACTACATACCTGTCCCAACACACTTCAGTAAAACAAACCTTGTTTAGTACAAGTGGATGACTCATACCAGCTATTACTGATTTTAACATTTACTACTCTTTAACCAAAGCAAGAGATTGACTACATTTATTTTTGTAAGAGTAAAAATGAGAGGACCTTATTTCAGCTTAGTGCACAAAAATAAGCCAGGATTTCATTAATTTGCTGGTCAAATAAAACTTGATCATGGAGTTGCAATAAAAGGTCTCAGGATGAACTCCTTGAGTGTCTTCAGTGTCGCCAATCTCCCTAAGTAATAGTGAGGTAATTTTCCTGCCAAAAAAGGACTATTGTCATTGAAGACAACACTAAGCATTAACACCGGTGATGGAAACAGCTCCTTAAACTGCCTTGCTTGCTCCCAGTCCTTCACTGGGATTTTATACAGCAAGTGGAACCCTGCAGCTACAGAGCAAGAGCTGTGGAAGTGACAAGATCCATTTGTGGATGACAAACTATCACACAGGAATAAACCAAACCAATCGAGACTCAAAAAGAGGGAAGACAGGCATCGAGGGCATCAAAGATACTCATCAGGGAGTCAGTGCCTCAGAGGGAGGTCAGGGCACACTCCCTTTGCAGGAGTGTCAGCTTCCTGCAGGAACTGCCATCCTCTCGTGGTTGGTGCCTGAATCCTCTGCAAGTCCTGTGGGTTGTGGTGAAAGGCTCTCAGAGCCTGAAGCTGCCCGAGTGCTGCTCAGGCACCAGGACATCTGCACTGAGGATGAAAATGAGGACAACACAGGGCCTGTGTGGATGATCACATCACAACTAATAGCAACCAGCCCATGCATTCCCCCTAAAACTAAGAGCAGCAATATGTTTTTAATGTGCTTTTTCAGGATTGAGATGGGAATCTAAGACTTCCGTGCGTGGTAGATGAAGAACCAGAATCTTTTATCAACAGTGTATGAGGAGTTCTCTTGCAGTCATCAGAATTCTTACTTCCCAGAACCTCTGACAGACAGGTAACAGCAGTATCTGATGGGTGGATGCTTCAGAACCTCATACACTTGCTTGGAGACTTTTCTTTACAAATGAACAAAGGTGGGATGAAATCTCTGTGCATCAAGACTGAATTGATAAATGTCTCATATGCAGAGAATATGGGATTGAATAGTAAGATAACAACATAACACGCCTCATAAGCAATGGATGTTACCTACACTATCAAACCTCAAATACTTACAACGTTACGGAAACCAGAGGGGAAAAAATTAAACAATGGCAAATGTGATTTGTGTATCTGTAAATATGACTGAATAAAAGTTAGAAACCCTAAGTAGACTTATCTCTCAAGATCCACATCATCAAAGCCACCAAGTATTTCAGAGATCTGAGGTACCTTCACTGAAAATGCCCACAGTGAGGTTGGTCACAGCCAGTGAGGCCACTGTGCTGTAACAGCTGAGCTGATGGCAAACCAGGCTTGGTGGGACTGCCCTGTCTGTGCTCCCCTGATGGATCTGTGCACTCCCCGAGCCAGGAGAAGCAGGTCAGGGGCTGGAGATGCTCCAACCTCTGGATTTTCCCCCTTGGAAGTGGAAGGGACCTTATCAGACACCACTCTGCTCCCTGAACAGTGCTGCAGACATCAAGCTTGAAAGCAGAACATCTCAAACCCTCCAGACCTTGTCAAGAGACAAAGAAATGAAGCAGCATCAATTAAATAAGGCCCAGCCTACACTAAATGAGCTTAATACTTAACATGCCTACGCTGAGGTCTAAGATACTCTCTGCATAGATTTTTTTGGTTCCATACTAAGGCTTCCATATAAACCTCTCTAATTGGAAAACATGCTCAACATTGCAAGAGGAGAGAAAAACTGCAGCCACTTGATGACAGGCTATGTATCTTCCCTAGTTATCACAAAGATGATAAATTTAGTGCTTTCAATGCTTTTATGGGTAAACCTGAGCCAAAGCAACACTACAGAGAAAAACACAGCAGAAAACTTCGAGACCCACATGTCCTTTTAGTTTAAATTTAATTTGTCAGATAGAAGTTATCTATGTACAATCAGTGTGCATTGTAACAATTCTGTCAATAAAGTCATAATTCAAATCTTCTAAAATATTAACTAGCTGCATAGCACATTTGACATTATTGCCCATGTTGAAGAGGGAACACAAATGAATTTACAATGAATTTTGATTGATTTGGATACTGAAGTCTTCTGATATTTGACACTCCTCCTTTAAAACAAATGCACCTGAAAAGCTTTCCAGAGCACAGTTTAGCTGGATATTTTTTACCATTTCATTACAAACAATCACAACACTGACAGGTTAATAGGGAAAAAAACCCAAACAAAACCCCAAAATGTGTATCTAAAGTATCCAATAAAGGGAGCGCTAAGTGGAATAAAACATCCCCTTTCCCATTTTTACATTCTGAGCAGTGACTCCATCAAGATCTTTTATTGAAACATATAAGTACACTGATTTTGTTTCATACTTGTGACAAGAAGGCCTGAGTTAGTGGGGAAAGGAACAGTCAAAAAAAGCCTGAGGGGGGAAAAAAGCTCATTTAATAAATTTACAACAATTTACAGCCATTTGTTTGTGTTTTGCTTTTTTTTTTATTATTATTTGTTTTGTAAAAAGGCATTGTAACTGATCACAAACAGAAGAAATCCTGGCTATTTTACAGTTATAGGTACAGAATTTAAATATTCAAGCTTGTGATGAAAAGCGGCAAGGTGGTCGCAGTGTACAATGTAAACAAGTAGCTTTGGAAAGTGAACAAAGTCCTTGAGAGTTCTTTACTAAGAAAAAAACAAAATAATCTCCCCATTCCCTCCTGAAATATGAGCACAGGTCAGTGTTTAAAAGTTCGTTTACAAACATAACTTAAAACATTATCAGCCTCAAACCACTTTGACATGAAGAGTTTTATAGTAAGATCCAGTCTGAAATGGGCAGTGTTGAGGTCCCTGTAAAAGTAAACATCTTCCATTTCTTAAAAAAAGTGCCACAGCATTTGCAGCACAGTGCAGCATAAACTTTAAATACAAAAATATTTTTCCTCTGTTGGGATAATAGACCTTGCATCCTGGAAAGAAGTAACAATACTGCTACTGATAGAATATCCCGTCTGTATCTTTCAAGTCATGTAAGGCAATTACTGTGTTAGTTTACTGTATATGGCTAAAAGAAGGTCCAATAAGTGTCAGTCTTTGTTATGTTTTCCGGCTACTCCATGTATGTTCAGGTGTACTTTTGTGGTCTGATGAGTGTTCAAAAGGAGATCTGTGACCTAGGGGAGATCTTGAACCATAAGGAGACCTCTGATCTAAAGGTGACCTTGGGCCACTACCCGAAGCTCTGTGGTCCATTTGCCAGTCTGAGTGGTACCTGTAGTCCCTGGGAGATTTGTGGTGGCCGTACTCGGAACTGGAACGGTGATCCAAGTGTATCCTGTGGTCTGAATGGGAACGGTGATCCGAATGAGCCCGGCTGTCTTTCAAACTTCCCTCCAGGTTTGACCTGTGGTCTCTGCTCCTGTAGTCATCTAACTTCCTATGTTTACTATCACTGTAGTATCTAAAAAAACAAGGAGTTGTTTGTATCAGAGTTACCGAGTACACTAAGAGCCACAATTATGTCAAATCAACAGAACTGCATTAGAGAGAGATCACTGTCATGATTTTGCTTCACTCAGAAAAGATGGTTTGGTGCTTGTTCCAAGCATAACTACAAAACCAGGGAAAGGAATTCTGGCCAGATTTCAAAACTGCTCAAGAAACTCACCTGCTGTCTTGTTTGTAGTGATCCCAGTCCCTGTGATCTTTTCCATTGCTGAAGGCTGAATAGGGCCTTTTCCTAGAGTCGCTTTTCTTGTAAGTGTCCCCCTGATGCCTGTCTTTATGGTGATCGTGGTACTGTGACAAGTGCCTGTCAGAAGAGTAGCTGTCCCTGCTACTGTCATCGTGGTTCGTGTTCTCCTTCAGTCTTTCCACATCTGTTTAAAAAAGCAGAGGTTAAAAGGAAGTCTCGTAACATCTTTACTTCACCTAATTCAAACAGCACTTCTACCTGTCAGATGTAATGCAGCATGAAGTGACATAATTTAAAAGAAACAAGGTCTAAAGAGTCAAAAGACAAGTGCACTAATGCCAGTGAGCAGAAAGAAACCTCAGAAGCAAGAAGGAATCAAGCTGGAATGTGGAAGTGTAGGACTTGGAAACTGAACTCCTCAACCTCTCCACTCAGCCTATGAAGCAAAGCGTGATCCAAATGAGCAGAGGTGCCTTCAGCAGAGCAATTTCAGAATGGCAGCAACTTCCTCTCAAAGAAGAGATGGACTTAGTAGGAATAACAGTTTTAATGGTACACCTTGTTAGCAAAAGAATTCTTAGTGGTATTCCTAAAATACACCATGCTGATTTTAAGTCCATGAGAATTTACTCAAAGTGTTTCCTCACACAAGACAAAAATCAAGTATTACAGACAAGAAGGTAGGTGTGGGAACACAGGAAAAAAACCCAGAGTTTTTGTCAAAAATAAAAGACAGTCCTTGTAACTCATGACTGCAAGGAATAACTTGCTTTCTTACGTGGCAGTGACATTACAACAGCTACAAAGAGGCACAAAATTTCCAAGAAATCTACAGGTTTTGAGTAGATCTTTCACCGTCCTCAAAATTTAACAGAGAAAGTAGTTCTGATTTTTTTAAAGGACAGTCAAATAACCCTGTAAGTACCAGCTGCAGGCTGCCCTCAGCTGGATTTCATCATCCAACTAGTGAAGCTTTGCTAATCAGCCTTCTCTAAGGTACTCAGCAGTGTGGAAAACAGACTTAGGACAATGTGAAATTAAATAAACGTGAACACTTAGCACAAGAATGTACTTAAGGTTTCTTACCTGGATTTCTAATTACATGTGTATTCACATTGCTGCTAATATTCTGGTCATTGTGCTGCTAAAAGAGACAAGTGCAAAAGCTCATTGGTAAATCCCGAAGTTCTTCTGGATACATTAGAAAAATAACCTAACAAAAGAGACTACTACATAATATACTACAAAATGCTACTTGAAGAGTATTTGTGTTCCTTATAATACTTTAAAGCTAATAGAGAAGTTATAATGCTTAACTTATATATTTGTGTATTTAGAAAGGGACTGAAAATGTTACCTGAGACTCCTGGCGTTTTTTGATTGCATGTTTATACAGTTTGTGCAGCTTCCTGGCATCAAATTCAGTAAACTTAGAGACAAAAATCCACAGATTTCTGAGGAAGAAGAAAAGAGAAGTTTCAGTTCTTCTATAAATTTATTTTTCTTATATTTATGCATCTGAACATGGATTTAGCTGAAATTTTTTGAACAGCACTTCAGTAAACCAAAACACCATAAAATCTACACATCATTGCCTGGTTGCACAAAAAATATTATGTAGCTGTAAATAAAACATTTGAAAAACTAATTCCTTTAACAATTTATCAATGGATTTCTGCCCAATCTCTGCTTGAAGGAATCAAAGAAGAAAAAATCAAGTCTTTTGTTGTCAAGATGCCAGAATTCTGAAGGAAACATTTGCTTCTATGATCACAAGTAAAGCTCTTTTAACAGATACAGAATTCTTTTAGTAAAATTTACAGGTGGAATGCTTCAAACAGACTACAGAATACCAATGTTGAGAAATATTTGAAGAGTGTAGGCTCAGAAAGCAACATCTGCTCCTTCACTGTGATTATTTAAACACTGTAATTTCTGTCCTGAAGTTTGCAGAATGAGACAACCAGTCAGTGGTGTCTCTAGTGAAGCCATTATACCTTTATATAAGCTACACCACTTCTTGTCAAAGATAGCTGAAATACGTATTTTCTTAATTTACACGCAATATCATAGCATTATTATGAGTAATAGCTCTATTACAAGTTTCCACTTAAAAAAAAGGTAACATTTACCAAAATATAAGACATTGATCGCATTTCTGTCCCTCAGATCACCTTAATATTCTGAAGTAAAGGTAGTAAATTCAGCAGAAGCATTCTACACTAACAAAAATCTTCCAGAAAATGCAACACTTGGTACACTTTGGTATATGGAAGTGCAGGATGTACTTCCAAGCATAAAGAGAGTAAGGGCGCATTCCAATAAAAGTAATTCAAACTGCATTAAGAACTTAACAATGACAGATAAGTTTACCAACCAAGATTTTTTTTAAATTGTCACTTCATAAAGGTGCAGACTGTTCACTCACTTTTGAAATGCATCTGAGTACATTACCATAAATACTTTTATCAAGTCATATATGTAATATGTAATTTAATGAGTACATTTTTAAAACAATAAAGAATAGTGTAACTCTGAATCATACAAAGTTTCCACACAACTTTAAAACTGCATATTTTCAGCATGAATTATAAAAAACCAAAACCACTTAAAGCTGAAAACCCCCCATTCTTAAAGGTAAGAATGGCTTCCCACTAAACACAGTTTAGTGACAAGTTCCCCAGTGTCTGGGGAACACAGCAGTGTGATGTCTCCACCCACTGGGCAAAATGCACTGCTGTGCAGCAAATGCTTAGTCAATTCATGCAAAGTCATAGCAATGCATTATCATCTTTCAATATTTAAAATAGCAGAAAGATACAAGAAAGAGACAAAGAAACAGGATAAATAACTGAAACCTATCCTGCTTAACAGAAGCAACTACAAACGTCCCTTTTTCTAGCAAACCCAGGGAAAATAACTTACTTTCTCCACTGTTTAATTTGTTCAGGATTTGTGTACTCCTTTAGACATTCAGTAATGTGATCCCCAATTTTGATAAGACACTGTCTTGTATGTTCCAGCTGCTCTCTTTCAGAAAGGCCCTTTTCTGGTCGATCCAGCTGTTTCAATGCTGCCTTGACAGGTCTCATTCTTTCTTTGCACTGTAAAATGGAAAAAACAAATGTATTGATTAAAAAGAAAAGAAATATATTCTAAAACATGACCCACCATTTACTGTGACACATATGCAGACAAATGACAATATTGTTCCAAGTCAAATGAAATACAAGACTTCCTCATAGCTCTTAGAAGTGTTTTGCAGCTTTCCTTCGGAAGAAGTTGTGTTATAAACCAAACTGAAAATTTACTTCTCTGTGAGAGATTCTATAAAATACAGATATCGAAGTGTAGAAGCCTAGAAGACAAGGGTGCTAATGTGTATGTCTTAAACACTGATAGACAGCTGTGGAGCCAGCCAAGGATTGTGGCTGGGAAAGGGGCCGATACAGAGTTAGGGCAGCACTTTGCTGGGACAAACATCCTTGTTCTGGCTCCTGGAGATAAGCACAACACAGCACAGCACAGGCACAGCAGTGAGGCTGAGAACAGGACTGTCAAGACCCCCAAAGCCCTTTGACACATTTCCAATAAGGTCTAGAAGAACAGACTGCCCAAAGTAACTGATTTGCATAGCAAGAAACTTGACCTCCAGGAAGGGGAAAGCTTATCTATAGAAAGATTCCCCCATGAAGCCCGGGTGTTTGGGCATCCCCAGGAGCCTGGATACCTCGATGGACCAGTACTGGAGCCAGGACTGGTGATCCCACTTCTTCCCTCCCTCTCTCTTTTGTTCCCTCATCTTTCATCCCACCTGTCTGTTCAAATCTCACTGCCTGGGCTTATATAGCAGGGCAGGGACTAATATATCAGTTTCCATATCAAGGGTGTAATTTACTAATAAAACACCACAAGCTTGTGCAGACCCTCTGACTTCTGCCTTTCCTTTTGACCATGAGCGTCTACAAATCTTATGTGCCCCCTTCCCCTTCAGAGTGGGATGCCATGCAAGGATTTGAGAAAGCACTAATTTAATATATGGAATTTCTGAGGAAAATGACTTATTACAAATGGGTTTTATAATTAAACCTTTTAACACTATCATAGAGGGCAAGTTTTACACTTTTTAACACCTAGAAAGCTATACAAACTCAATGCCAAAACACAGTGTGAGAGTTTTCAGTACATTTCAACCAAATACTTTCTGCAACAATTACACCTGGCATTCAGCAGAGGATCAAGACTGCTTCTCTGAGCAGTTTTTAAATTTCACTCCCATGCAGATACTAGCAGAACTTGTGCTACCTGGAGGAAAGCTAGTTTGGGTATAGAACCATAAAGACTGGAAACAATCCCCAACAATTAAGTCCAACCTTTGACCAAACACCACCACCCCCATTAAACCATATCCAGTCATTTTTTGAATGCTTCCATGGATGGTGACTTCACCACTTCCTAGGACAGCCTGTTCCAGAGCTTAACCACTTTTTCAGTGAAGAAATTTTCTGTAATATCCAATCTGAAACTCTCCTGGCACTGCTTGGGCATGTTTCTCCTTTTCATGTCACCAGTTGCCTGGGGAAGAGGTCAACCTGGCTACAATCTCCTTCCAGGCAGTTGTGCAGAGCAACAAGCTCTCCCCTGAGCCTCCTTTCCTCCAGGCTAAACACCCCCAGCTCCCTCAGCTGCATCTCAAAAACCGTGTGCTCCAGACCCTTCACCACCTCTGTTGCCCTTCCCCGGAGCTGCTCCAGCACCAAAATGTCCTTTTTGAAGTGAGGGGCTCAGAACTGGGCATGGCACTCGAGATGTGGCCTCACCAGTGCTGAGTGCACGTGATGCCTAGACGAGCATGTTGGCTGAGATAAAGGTTGTGCATTCTTGAATTTTCACACTGAGTCCAATGTTTTAATAATAAATCCAGATAAATCCAGTTAGCATGGTTTAAATTAAAGACACTTGCTTAGGAATAGCAATTGAAGTACAGTGGCATGGTAAACATGAAATACATATTTTCCTTATCATAAAGAGTGAAATCAGTTAAGCTCGAGCAACCCACAGTAGTAATTTCCATTTAAAACTGCAGCTAAATGTGTAATTAGACTGTACCTGACCATGGCATAAAGACAAACATACCTTCCAGAACAACCCTCCATTTTCCTATACAGTCCCAAACTGAGAAAAACCAAACAAATATCTGGAACAGAATGAAATTAAATACCACCATTCCTGTGTAAGCATCTAGGGACAACTCAGAAAAACTGGGGAAGCTGTTCCACTGCCAGGTCATTCCACCAAGGTAATTTTGCATGTATATATATATATAAAAAAATAAATATATATATAAATATATAAGCATTTGTATAACATACTGTATGAGCTAGATTAAAGTAGCCTTTAAAAAGTTACAGACTGCACTGCTTAAATACAGAAGTGATCAGAAAAATATAACTGTACATGGAAATCAAATGGTTTTCTGTCAATAGCCACATAAACATATCCACCTGAATCCCTCAAGCTCCTGCTGAAACTCACAGGTGAGTTACTTGGAATATTTAGAATAAAACCATAGACTAGTCACTACTATATACCAGTCACTATATACCATACTCAAGAGAACCCTACTGGCATGTCACAGCCAGCACCCACAACCCGACCTGGCTGGCAAAAACACACAACTGTTAAAATCTGAATGGCAAAAACCACCACAGGAGAGCAGCTGCTCAAAGTAACTCATTGATACTTTTCCAAAGGCCCATTTTCCTCAAATGTTAATTTACTTCTTAGTCAGAAATAGTGATTAAACAGAATTACTTTGGTGTCACAGACATTACCTCATCAAGTTATTTCTAAGGGCTTTAGCATTTGTTCCTTTCTGTGTCTAGTAATTTAAGTCTGCAATACCTCAGGAGGCACATGCTGAAATCTAGTTTTTCTTGCTATCTTACAAAGAAGAAAAGCATATATGATATGATGAAGCCAGATACTCCATCATTTGCATTTAAGTTCATTCATGTCTCCTCTTTAAGAAGCAGAATACACTAGTAACTCCTGAGGATATATCTTTAGAGTTTATGTTATTAATCTATTCATCACACAAACCACTGGATAAGTTGTTTTACTATCCTGAATAAATACAGTAAAAAAGCAAAATAAAACTTTTGGAATGCAGTAAAAAATTACTTTAGTACACTATCCACAGCATTCACTGATCCTAGACTTTACTAGCAAAAGATCACCTGTGTTATTGTGCCAAATAAGAGTACCAAAAATACCAGAAACTGTCCTCATTTAGACTACTAAATATATTTTAAGTATAAACTTAAAATGACTTACCACACTAAAAGTTTTCTGATCCAGTTCTTCAGATTCTTCTGATATAGGAACTGGTTCACTAGTTGCAGTAATATGAACTGGAGTATCCAGCAATTGATTTTTTTTAGTTTTTTCTTTATTTTCAGACTTGATTTCATTTATCTAAGAACAAGATACAAAAATACTTAAGTACATTCTATTTTGCCTCTGGAATTATTGTATAATACATGACAATCCCCACAACTATTGTAGTCTCTTCAATAATAAGAATAAAATCTATGCTGACTTTCAATGACAGTACATTTTATCTTCCTTGTGAGATGGAAATGGAAAACGGAAAAGAATAATTTTTGACACACATACTTGTGCTTTCAGTCCAGCTAAGAGATGTATCATTGAAAATGTAGTTTCCCCTTTTTAAATGCTTGTCCTCATGGTTTCAGGCAGGAAAAATAAAACTTCAAATTATGTAAAAGACTTTTATGAAATGACAGCTGATTGGATCCAAAACACCTTTTCATCTAAAAATCAGTCACATAAACCTAGTGACCTTTTCTAGTGCTATGTAAGACAAGTAAACCTAGTTACCTTCTCTTCCTTTACTTCTTTTTCTTTCTGTGTGGATTCTTTTACTTTGTTTTCTCTCTTTTCTTTAATATCTTTTTCTTTTAATTCTTTCTTATCCTCTTTTTCTTTTTTCTCCCTTTTCAAATCCCTCTTATTCTCCTTTTCTTTTGTCTCTCTTTTTTCTTCAGCTTCCTTCTTTATACCAGTATCTGGCTCAGGCTTTTCTTCATTTTCTTTCTCTGCTTTAAATTTTTTATGTGGATGTTTCACTGAAACAATCTCATCCTGCAATATGCAAGCATATATGTCACATCAAACTGAGCTCCTATCTACACAAGTTTCGCAACTATCAGATTAAAACACTTTATCTGTGCATTTTTTCTTTTTGGACATAAATTTAACATCTAACAAATAGAACTGAAGGCAGTTGCAAAGAAAGATGAGAATTATGCACTCACTTCCTTGATGTGACAAAGCAAGTACTGATTCGGCAGAGGCATCGAGTGTGAGAAATTGTGTCCATTTAAATTAGAATGAACTTCAAATTTGGCTCCTTTTAGGGTAATTATACTCTGGTGAGGTAAAATCTAAGAAGAGGTAGGTCTTGCAAAACTGAGCTGATTGGTCAGGACACTCAAGTCATGGGGATGTTAGAAGATCTCTGATCTAGTCAGCTTTGTTCCAGCAACCTTTTACCAATCCCATATGAAACATTCACAGGAGAAGGTAACAGAGTCCCAAATTTCTCTTTTCCAGAGCTGTTTGTTCTACCAGGCTTTAAAAAAAGTCTTAGTTGCAGACTGTCTAATAGGGGTTCATTTAACTATTTGAAGGTGAACAAGATCTCATTTCACTGCTCTTTATATTATTCACTTTTAAGGCCTGAGATGGAAACTAAAATACTTTCAAGACACAAGCGAAATACGACAGTAAATAAGAAAAGTATTAGGACAC
Source organism: Thripadectes ignobilis (assembly GCA_035584755.1). NCBI lineage: Eukaryota > Metazoa > Chordata > Aves > Passeriformes > Furnariidae > Thripadectes > Thripadectes ignobilis. The sequence continues at coordinate 51,121 of JAWMRC010000089.1, read as the reverse complement.
AGGTGCAAGAGTTGTTACCATCTCTGAATCTATTTGAACAGGCTCTGGAAAGGCACAGTGCAGAAAGAACAGATGAAAGAATGCCTAACACCTGACTGAACAAGTTACTTAGATGATGTATGAAATCATCAGCCCAAAGAAGACCTGAGTGTTTAGTTATCATGGAAACTTTTTAGGAAAAATCAACTGACTTCAAAAGTTTCCTGGTAATTCTAGCATTTGAACAGGTAAGTTTTAAATATTGCACACAATATGGCAGCTAAGTAGTTAAGGCCAATCACTCAGGTGGTTCTTGTGTATAGCCCAGCCTTCAGAAGTGCAAATATTAATCAGGGTTCCAAAGCACTGAAGTGATGAATACCTGTTATTAAATGTACCAAAGGGACAACATTCTAGGAACTTTCCCAAACATAGTAAGTCAGTCAACTGGTTGGCAGTGTTTTCTGCCTTAAAACTCATTTTTAAGTAGTCTGAACCCTTAAATTTGCTTAGTTTTAGGGATGAGTTGCCCACATTAATTTACTGGAAACTGTGGTTAACATTACATTCCTGGCAAATTATTTTAGCTATAAACATAAGAGCGTAAATTGAATTTTTTTCCCCTCTGGCTTTTGATTTTACTTTCTCATTGTACAATTTTAATACATACATGAATGCTTTACTTAAAAACTATTTTTGAATAGATTTATCATGGATCTTCTAACACTGAATAGCTTTTAACTTTGTATTTCCATAAGTATTTTTTCCTCTAGAACAAAGTGACAATTACAATGGTTTGTAATAATTTACTTTAAACCTAGTAGGAAGTATATTTATTATACAGATAGTTGCACTGATTTATTACAACTACATTGAAAAATCACAAAATTAGCTATGATGTAACCCTAAATTTTTATCTCTACTGGTTTTACTGTGTGATAAATCACAGAAATAAAAAGATCCCCAAAAAGCAGAGCCCTGAAGAAATATATCAGAAGTAGCAGAACATTAATGTTAAACAGCCTTTCTGGACAACAAGAGCCACAATGTATACAGGAGCTCTCATGTGCAAGCCTTGAAATACAATCTTTTCATGCTGCTTCTAATTGAGCTTGATGACTTTTTCCAGAGCCTCAACAAAAGAACCTTTAAAACCCTTTACCTTAAGAATCACTATGAGTAGTTACAATACACTAGCAAAAAAAATTAGTCTTCAATTGTGTATTACATTAGGTTTGCATTTCTATCAAATACAGTGCTGAAAAAAAGGATGCTGACACTGACCAATATCACCAGTAATCAGACCATAACGTTTTTTATAAAAATTTGGAAAACTACTCATAATTTCTCAGTTCCTGGCTTATCATTAAATTAGTATAGATACAGTCTTCCATGTGCTTGTACTGATACAACATCAATTGCAGTGGCCACAGGAAAAGGATGACATTCAAGTGTTTTAATTTTATTATGTCAAGCAGAAGATAAAATATAAACTGATATTAACAGGAAAAACTGAATAACCATCTTTGCCATGTGAAAGATACTCACCTTGCTATCCTCATCATCATCCTCATCAGATTTTTCTGAGGGCTGTGGTGAAGAATCACTTTTTATTTCTTCTTTTATTTTTGCAGCCTTTAGCATTTTATTCTTCTTAGTTCTTGCTTTCCTCCTCTTTGAATTGCCCTGAATGCAAATTGATCTCTTTAATAATGCCAACTGACAAGCATCTTTGCACTACAGATGCAAAAAAAGATTTGTTTTCACATCAAAGAGAAGGTTCCTTTATTTACTGCCACTCACGACCACCATTTTTTCCAGGACTGAAGACCGAGCAGAGTGCAACCGTAGAGAATACATACAAATAGTAAGAGACTAATACAAATGTGAAACTTGCAATTAATTTCCTGAGTTAATCTCATGTACTTTGATTAGCAATAGAGTAATCCTAAAAAACTTAAATGGCAGAAATAAAAAAAGGGATCAGCTGACCTGCCCATAAGCATATTGTTTTATCTCACTAATGAATGCCATATTTTACTTACTGCTCCAGCAAGCCTTTGTGCTTCCTTCCTTGCAAGGTCTTTATTCAGTAATTTAATGAGGTAGTCTGCACGGGTCTGCAACTGCTTGGCTTGGGGTTTCTTATCTGGATCATCAGGCAAAATCTGAGGAAAACAATGGTAGTAACACAGCTGTGAGTACATACTATCAATTTTAGGTGTTAGCCTGCAGCTCACGGAACAGAAAAGCTGTGCAAAAGGAAGTGGTAAACAATCCACTCCAACTATACCCAACAAATATGCCAGAATACGTGAAGCAATGGAGAATTTCTTGAAAGTTTTACTTTCTCTATGATCAAGCAATCAATGCAGAGGCTTGGAAAGCGCCTCACAGTTTAAAACGAGCTCAAGAAACCAGCCTCAGATTTCTGTCTCCGCTCTGGCAGTTCCTCTAAGAATTACTGAACACCTGTACCAGTCACTCAACTCCTGGCTCTGACTCATTCATCTTCTAAATGCAGAACTCACTACAGGGTACTGCAGATGCCAAAAATACAAATGCGTGGCTTCAAAACCCAGGCAAATTAACGGAAGGCAGGAGTAGGAATCATTATTAAACAAATTTGGCCTCAAACTTGGCTCCTCAAATCCCAAATCTATAAGCTGATGTCACAAAGCTTACTTCAACCTAGTCTTTTCCTCAGTACTTGGCTCTCACTATTGCGAAGAAGCTACTGCACTAATTCTAGTGCAGCTGCTCTCAATGTTGGAAGTGAAAAAATAGCTGAAGAACGTGGGGATTAAGGGGAGATAAGGAAACTGAATCACACCTCTAGAAAAACCTCCCTTCACAAAAGCTCAAGAACACAAAACTAACAAAACCGGAACACATCTGGAAAAGTGAAGGAAAAGACTGACAAGAAAAATTCAAGAGACAGAGGCCCAACCACATGAGAATATGGCAACACAACTGATTGCAAGAAGGCTTCAGCCAAATACACAAGACCCTAAAATCTAGTAATATGACACAAGAAGGATGATCTGAAGTCTAACTGATGTCTAGTGTAACTACAGTTTCATTTATTATAAAATAAGCTCTTTCAATAACTCAGTAGTACCATTAGATGTTGTAAGTGACATACCTTCTGTGTCAAACTGAGATCAGGGTCCATTTTTATCATTTCCCAGCTGCCATAACCATATTCATAGATGCCTATTAACAAGTTGGAATCATCTTCCTTACCCCAATCTATATCAAAATGAGCAGCCTTGGTGTGGCATGGGATGACATATCTAGAAGAAATAAATTAGAAAGACAAATAAAGGATTTTCACATCTGAAGCTTAGTGAGGGGGAAGGGAACACACTAAAAGAGACGTAACTAGATTTACTTTCTCTGCTAAGATGCTGGTAAATTTAAGAAACCAATCCAGGGATTTAATATATTTTATTAATATTTCTATAAAATATTAACTGAAATGAGCACTGAAATATGTTTTAAAGCTTATAAAGCTTAAGACTAAAATACAAAGAACAGACATCTGTCTGTGGCCATGAGCTGCACGACAGAATTCATTACCCATGAATAAAAGCAAAAATAATCATCCAAGTGTAACTGGTAAGGGGACAGTTTAGCAACTGCAATATACAAGCTGGCAAGGGAAAAAGTTCAGAGAGTAAAAACACCTACTGCTGTGCTTTGAATAATCCTCTCAAGCAGAGACATTTATTAGCTCCTGAGCAAGCCTGAATTCTAGTCCTAATTATCAGTAGTAACTGAAAACAGTTCCTAATGAATACAGTGGAGAAGTCAAAGCTGTTAATGGCTTCTATGACAAGGGAAGAAAAGATGAAGTACAGATGCGGAGCAGGTTACTGCTGCCAGTTCTTGCAGGGATTAGAGGGACAATGCTTTAAACAGTGTGCTTTGAGTTCAAGTTGTCAGCAAAAAAGCTTATAAAACTTGACAAGTTTCCTACATTACTACTCCCTTTAAAAATATAAAAATCAATACCTTTTCCTTTCTTCTGGATCTGAAGGAATGGATTTGTGCAATGGTGCCAACTCTTCTTCATGAGAGATAACTAGCTTTGCGTTCACTTGCACTCCTGAGATTCGGAATGTTGGGCCTTTAACTTTCCCAAGTCTCCCTCCTTAAAATAAATGACAAAGCTATTAAAATATTTACCATTACAAACACCCTCTGAAAAATGTAAAAAACCCAGTTATACCAAATGACCTTTTCTTGATCAAATGCTTAAGTTAAGCTCCAGAATTGAAGAATCTTCCAGATAGCAGGATTACTTTTAAATTTCACAGCAAGGCAAAAACACACTGCATTCTCCAGTGACAAGTCACACACAGAAAAGGAATCGTACTATATATAACTCTATTTTTTTAAAATCACCAGTATCCCAACATTTTTGTATTTTCTAACAAAACTGGCTTCTGTTACAATCAGAGTACGTGAGTAATTCAGTCTTCTTGACATTTTTCACTCACCCCTCAAGCCCCCTGAGCACTGTACCTGCTCGCTCTTGTCCAGATGAATTGTCCTTTAAGGCTTTAATGCATCCATTATGTACAAGCTCTCCCAAGCGTCTAAGATCTGTCTCTGATTTATCAACCAGCTCAGCATCTCTTGCTACAGCATCTAACCTGTAATAAAACAAATACACATTTTTATACCTCTGAAACTTTGGCAACTGTGAATGACTCCTTCAGACTTTGGGGCAAGAGAAATAACCACGCAAGTTACCAGTCACCTGTGCTTTCTATACTGTGTACAATTTTGATCCAAGAGAAAAAACACATGTAAATGATTCAGGTATCAGAGGACATTAAAAAAGAGTTGTAAAGAACAGTAAATCTAGTGTTAAATTAAGTTACTGCATATTTCTTTAGAAAAGAAAGGGAATCATTATATAATACATATATATGTATCATGTTCATATGAACTATTAATATTTTTAAGGAATGGGTAGTTTTTCTTAAAATAGGATTACTGTAAGCTTAAAAGTAAGAACTGACAATATGAAAAATGCAACACTAACTTTGACAATGGATGAACTGATAGGCCTTCAGCAGGTTATCAAATATGACAAACATGACTGTTACAAATAAAGATTAAACAAGTCAGCAGGTGAATATAAAGAAACCGAGTAAGCATTCCTGCAAAGTGAAAGGCCCCTTGTGTGGCTGTTTGCACACATACCATACATGAAGAAGTGTGAGACAGTAAGCTAAAGTAATGCCATATTCAAGGCAAAAAACTAGATAATGTATTTTCTCTAAGGTTTCATGGTACATTCTAATTTTTATGAAAATGAGATCCCAAGTTGCTACACAAATAATAATCAAACAACTTTACCTTTCAAGAGGGCCACCAAATTTCTTGTAACTCTTGATAAACCTAGTAACAGAAAATAATTTTGCCATTTAAATATATTATTGACAAACTGCATTGGTTTTAAAATTGTGTATAATTATGTATGGACAATGCAGGGGGGGAAATGGTAGAGTGAGTAGGGCAGCTTCTTACATTCGGATAACCCAAAAAAGTCAGTTTTATTGGTTTAAGAAATGATGCAAATAAAACAATAGAAGGTATCATTTATTTCAGAAATTACTTTATTAATTTCACAAGACTGAACATTCAGCAGCTGTATGTATCTAACCATAAAAACTGAATGTGGATTTACAATATTCCCAGATTTCAGATACTATGTTATGCATTATATAGTGATATAGCTATTAAAAGGAGCAATCTGCAACAGGTTAATCGGAAGATTTTGGAAAATGACAAGAAAGATACTCTCTCTTGAAATGTCTAAGTGACGGAAAGAAACTGGAGATGGAGATAATTGGAGTAGAAAAGAAATTAAATAAAATAAATAAAAATAATTTTAAAAAAGAAAGAACATTTCCTCAACAACCAAGGTCTCGAATTGCTAGTGCAAGCACAATAATAGCCTTGAAAAAAGTTCCAACTCGTTGTTTGTTAGATGACACGGAAAGGCAAGAAGCATCTTTAAAGTCATTCCTCAAATCAAAAATATTCTGAAAGCTTTGCAGCATCTTAGAGAAACATGCATACTTATACTTCAGAAGCCAAGCAGCATTTCACAAACCCAAAAATGTAAAGCAAAACAATTCCTCCTCCTTCTAACAAAAAAATATTTTAGCAGATACTGAAGCGACCAATAGTGGTGCAAGTTTCAAATACCTTTTAAATATTTTAGTTTTAAAAAAGCGTGACATAACAAATCAATTACCATGCCAAGAAGTTTAAAAACAAAATCCACTCAATTTTTTTTCATTTGTAAGCAAATAGATTTACATAATTTTTCAGCACTGCAGTTTTTAGATAAAATGGTGGGATGCAGATTATTTTGGTTGTTTCTTTTTAAATGAAACGTTCACCCATTTTAAAATGACTGTCAGTGAAATCACTGTCTTGAGGGGTTGCAGGACTTAAAATAAACCAATCAAGAATATTTTTCAAAACTAAGTTTATACCTCATTAAAATGGGTTCAGATTCTTGCCAAGACAGTTCACTATGCCAGCACCACAAACTACACAAGGTAAAAATATTGAATGCCTAGAATAAAAAAAATTCTCAAACAACTTCAGGAAAAATAGACTGCCTTCTGTATTTTCAAGCATTATCATCATCATCATAATAATAACAATGGTAATTTTTTGCCCCTTCAAACATGCATTGTGCTCTTGTATCTTACCGCCTGATCTCGGCATCGCTAAATCCTTTAATATTTTCTCGAGGAATAGTTCGTGGTCTTCCACGCTTTTTTGGCCTTTTTCTTTCTGAGATGGAATCACTATCAGATCCAGAGTATCTTCTGCTCCTACTGCGCCTCCCTTCGCTTCCATTAAAGCTTATCTGGAATTCCAGAATAAGTAGTTAAGAGCCACGAGACTAATAAACATAAGCAAGTTTTACTACCCTGTAAAAAAAAAGTGAACAGGAAAGGAAAAAAAAACCCAAGCCCCAACAGCAACAAACTAAACCAATAGAACACAGAAGTACAAGTCAGTCAGAACGAAGAGACACCTGTTTGGCACAGTTTCTCATCCTTGGGAGCATGTATATTTCTTCAAGTTCTTTTTGTCTTTCCTCCTCTTCTATTCTTCGCCTCTGGACCTCCGGAATAATTTCTTCCCAATTTCTTGAATTTCTTTCTGGTTCCAGCTCAATATCATCTTCATCCATATTGGAAAAGTTGGCCACCTTGTGTATCAGAATATAAATACTTTTATCAAATCGATACACTATCAATGACACTATTTTAAAAAGACCAATCAAATAGTATTTTAGGAATACAAGGTTACAGAATGCATATTTTATGCATTTATATATATTATGTATTTATATATTATATTTACATATATGCTCTTGTTTCATAATCTACGTAAAATTTACACATCCAAATCACTTTATGAAACAATGAAATAAGGATCTAATGGAAGCATTTTTATTCATTTTGACTCCTTTCAACATGGGCTAAGGTGAGAAACAAGGAGAATCTTTTTCTTCCTTGAAAGGTTGACTAATATGGATGCACAGTAAAACACCTCCCCTGTGGCTGTATGATTGTTGTTTAACTTTCTTCAAGATAGGGTTAACAACATTTGAATGCCTGATTTAATGTGAAACTATAATAATATAAAACTAACCAAATATTAATACTGTAAATACCAAAATATACTGTGAATAAACAATCAGCAGGAAAGCTATTTAATAATCTTCTACATTAAACAAATAGGTCATGTTCTGCTTTTTTTTTTTTTTTTGCACACATATTTAATGTGTTTAAGTGCTAACACTTAGAAACATCTGATGTTCAAGTTTACTTCAGGGCTAAAAGCAACTTGGAGAAATGATTGATTACGAAACACAAACTATATATTTCATTCAATCATACTACAGCTGTCTAACAAAGGCAGTAAATAAAACAGGAAACTACTTATAATTCTAATCATTAACACACTCATAAGTATATCTCTTTTTATTATCAAGATATATCATGTATTTTTAATTGGTTATACTGATGGTAGGTATCATGTATAGGTGAAAAGGTATTTTATTAGAAAGTGATACAGTTGATTTACTCAGGCATCTGTTTTCTAAGAATGAAGACACAGATAGGTACACAAAAGACAAACAGCACTGTTTACAAAGAAAAGTGTAATTATGGTAGAAAGGAGGGAATGAAGCCATACCTTGAACTGTGAAAGCAACTCATCTCCTACAGTTAATGGACCTGGCTCATTTTCCCGAGTTTCAGCCCTCTTCAAGATTTCATCTATATCCATTTCCTAAGGACAAAAAAACCCCAGAGAAGTTTCTCTTTACACTTAAATAATTCATACATACTTTCAGCTGTTTTATCAAGTCCAGAAATACTGCTTACTTGAGGTTCCTGTTCTTCCCCTTCAGGTTCTTTAAAAAGTTCCTCAGCACCAAACTTCAAAATTGCTGATAACTCCTCCTTATTAAAAGGTGTTGAGCTGAAATAAATGATGTTTCAGGAAAAACATTTTAACTTATTAACTTGAAAAACTTCTCTATAATCATGAGTCATTTAAGCTTTCTTTTAACTGCTAAATAAAAACATATGCAAATAAAAATCTGCAAGGACTTTGAATATAATTTAACCTTATTTTGCCTCACATTAACTGAGTGAAATATTCCTAAGGGTAGTTTGGTATAAAAATAAATATAAATATACCTTGAAGGAGTAGAGCCTGTATGTAGTACAGTTTTCCCTGTAGTGTCCATTCTCTGAATTACTAAATGATCTAACACCATCTTTTTCTTGGCTCGTTCAAGAATATCTTCTTCCACTGATCCTTTTGTGACTAGTCGATAAATATTTACCTATGGATTTTTAAAAAAACACGTGAGCAACAGCAAGGGGAAATCTTAGTCTTCATTGCATATCTTCAGAATTTATTGATGTGTTTCAAATACAAAATATTGGTTCAATCACATTACCATACTCTTTACAGAAACATTTTAAAAAACCCAGATAAATTAACTCTTACACCTCTCTTTTATAAACTTCAGTGACTCAGCACATTGCCACAGGTAATAATGTCATACTTCTAAATCTTACTGTATGTCTTCTGTAAGAAAGGAACAATCCTGAGGAGAACTAAGAAATATTTAAGCAAGGGGGATGTGTCTGATGTAACAATTATTTTCTAGAATGACAGGGTGCTAAGACAAGCACTCAATTCTTCTCCCTCTCCCATTCAAATACCACAGCTGCCATGTTATTTGTCCCTATATGGACACTAAGATAAAAACAAAGAGAACACTGCTAACACTTTTGACCATATGCAGAAAGTACTAGTTATTCTTAAAAATACATGAAGACTGAATGGTGCAGGCAGAGAACAGACAGCTAATGCACAGAACCCTCCTTTAGGTCTGGAGCTTAAAGCTGAGTGTGTGTACCTGTTTCTTCTGTCCGATCCTGTGTGCTCTTGCCTGCGCTTGCAGATCGTTCTGTGGATTCCAGTCAGAATCAAATATAACCACAGTATCAGCAGATGCCAGGTTGATTCCTAATCCTCCAGCTCTGGTGGACAGTAAAAAGCAGAAGTCCTGGAATCATAAAGTAAGAGAGAGTTTTATATCCAGTAATATTCCTAAAGGAATCAATATGACACTTGTTTATGCAGTACGTAGTGCGACTACAAAACCACATACTACCAATTCCAATAACTGTTTTATGGCATAAAGCAAGCACTGGTTATCAATTTCTTTCAAAGATAGTCACTGACTTCTCAACAGTTTAAAGGAAGCAGCATTTCAGAAGATGATCACTGACCAAAACTTCCCAACAAAACAGGAGCTTAGCCCAAAAGTACAAAACCCCTATGGTTAAAGCCTTAAATGTTAGAAAAAACCTCTCCCACCCTCAGCCCCAAGCCCTGGAAGACTAGGCAGCCATGTCAGAGCAGGAAAGGTGCTTGAGCCTACATGTAACTGGTTAAGAGAGAGGAAGCAAAAGTCTTCTGTCAGGTTCAGTGCTGTCCAACACATTCATAAGCAACATGAAAATGGGATAAGCAACAAGGTGAAAAAGCCCTGTGACAATATAGAATTATCAAATCACAGGTAACTATGAAAGACTGCAGAAGGATCTTGAGACATTGAATAAAACATACGAAATCCAAGATTAAAAAAATATAGGTTACAAAACCACAAACAAATCCAATTTTCAGTAGAGTTACAGGAAACAGCAAACCATTGCACTCAGGAAAGAGTCCTTAGAATTGTGTTAAACATTTCCAGGTAGCCCTTGGCTCAGTAATAAAAAAATTACCAAAACCCATACAAAATGTTATGAAATTTTAGGAAATAAATAAAAAATAAAACTCAGAACATGACTTTTTTTTTTTTTTTGCTGCACAGATGTATAATTTGCCTCAATTTTGGAAATGCTTGGTTTAAATTCCTCTTTATCTCAAAAAATGTACAGCATAGCTGCAACGATTTCAGAAAACATCAACAATGTCTATACAAGAAATCTCAAATGGAATTAGCTTCTGCATTTAACAAATATGGAGTTCGGGACTTCTCCCTCTATAAACCAGAAACAAGCTCAGCAGCAACTAACAAATGCTATCCTTCAAATACTGCTTAAAAAACAAAATGAACTAAACCCAAACCCCAATGACCAATCAAAACAAAGCAATCTCCCTTCCCCCAGATCTGCCAGTGTAGGACAAAAGATTTAAGCTGATCAAAGGTACAGAACTGCTTGCATAATAGGAATGCTAAATAAGCTACCAATACTTCAGTTCAGAATCTAGAGAACCATAACAGACACCTAGATATCCACAGGCTGCTCACAAAGAACTGCTAGAAATCAGTTCTTTACTATTTCTTCCAGGGCAAGTAAACAGGCAGCAACAAATGAAAATAAGGGAAGTCATATTTGAAACAATTAAATATGGTTGTTCATGCAAGGATATATACAAAGTTTGTTCTGCCCATTGCCAAAAGATTTTTTCCATACTAAATGCTTGTCTAAGTTCAATGCTCTTGTAGACATTTTTAAGTTCTACACAGGAAAAAAGATGAGCTTACAATTCTGCACCATTTATAGAGCAACTACCTACCACTTTCCTAATTTATGTTTTTCTACTTAACTTTTTCTTAAAAAAAAATAGATTATATAAACCTTATATGCTAGGCAGTAACAATGAATTTTCCATGCTATTGATATATTACTCGTTTTTATTAGCTTTCCTTTTTTGTGAAATGTTCTTTTACACTTCTTAGGAAAAAATAAAACAGATTCCTCAGGAAAAAAAAACCAAACCATACCTCTGATCCTTCTGCATTAAAATGATCCAGTGCTTGTTTCCTCAATTCCCCTTTTATTGATCCATCAAGTCTCTAAAGAGGTGGAATAGAACATTACCATTAAAAAGCAATTCTTATATTCAAGACCAGAACAATTTGAATTCTCAGCTGCCAAAACTGCTATGTGAAGGAAGAAAAAAGTACTCAAACATTTCACATAGTTTTTAATTCCACTGTTTCATTTCAAGATACTATTTATCACAGAGCAACTCCTGGTGCCTTTCTAGTAAAAGAGCACATTCTCTTCCTGTGTTTTCTTAAGCAAAGGGGTAAAGGTACCATAATGACAAACAACTGAGGCTGGAAAGGACAGCTGGGGTTCATTTTCTCTAAATGTCCTGCTCAGAGAGGGACAGTTTCATCAAGCTGCCCAGGGCCATGTCCAGATAGGTTTTGAACCTTCACAGGGGATGGGGATTTCATAACCTCCAGACAAACTGTTCCATAGCTCTGACATCCCCCCCAGTAGAGAAAATATTTTTGTCATATTCAAGATCAAAGCTTCTCAGCTGCTACTACCATCAAGACTCTTACCTGAAAGGGGAATTGACGGTACTTCAGATATTCTGCCAGGATGTCCAGCATCCTCACCATCTGTGAGAAAATCAGGACTCTGTTGCCACGTTCTCGCAGACGAATCAGTAGTTTATCAAGAAGGATTAGTTTCCCGCTGCTACGTATTAAATGCTACAAAAAACAAGGAACACACATATTGCAAATAAATTAATCTCAACACTAATATACTCTGCAGTTGGTTAGACATTAAATTGAGGTTTGCTTTTCTTTCTATTATTGTGGGCAGAAAAAAAAGAAGGCAACTTTGACACTCTTAAGAATTTTACAGTTTAAAACATTCATACAATAATAAGTCATTAAAACTGGGGATATTTATTCAGTCAATTCACTGTCAATTATTCAGTCTCAATTAAGAAACAAAAATTACTTCACTGTAAAAACCCAGAATGCACATATTCTAGAGAACCTGTTTTTCCTTAATATACACTTCAATAAGACTTAACAAACTTCTAGAGCACTACAAAACTGTGTGAATACTACAGATGTAAATGTTAATTTTTTATTTTTTTTAATTAAAAAGTGACATTACCTGTAAGGCCTCCTGTTTATTATAGAATTCATTATCATCTGGTGGTTTAATGAGGTAGCAATGGTTACAACACTTCTTGAGTTCCATCATGATGTTCAAAAAGCCTGAGGTACTGCCTTTTGAACCTTTGCTGAGGGCTTTGTAATTCCTCGTTAAAATCCACCTGTGATAAAAGAGGTACAATACTGGTAACTTCTAACCATATGTGGAAGCAAGACAGATGTAAACTCTCAAAATAGGAACAAGCTAAAGAAAAAAAGCAGCTTCTGAAAGAAGGTACAAACATGCCAAACAAAAGAAACTACACCAAAAGCCTCAACTTCTCTACAGAATACAAACCATTATAATTCAGAAAGTGGCATGAAGACATATCACTGAAACAGCACAGTTTACAGTCAGTTAGTACATACTTGTAGTATTGCTTCTGCAATGCGCTCATTTCCATTCTCAGGATTTGCTCAACTTTAGCAGGTAAAGATTTTTCTACATCTTTTTTAACTCTTCTCAGCAGAAATGGCTCCAGCTCTTTGTGAAGACTTGCATAACCATACTCTCTCCCTTTGCCATGCTCCTCTTCAAAATCTTCCCAGGAGGAAAACCTTTAACATAATAAAGCATGAGCACAAAATAAGTGAAATACTGTGAATGACCTGATGAAGCAAAGCTCAAGAAGAATGGTCACACAAACATAGAACAAGTATAAAGAGTACACACACATTCAGATTTCTTCCCCACTCCCTTCTGGTTTGTTTATTCCATTTCTGACTTTTCACCTCACAAGAAATCCCAAATTACCGTGTCTGAAAATAGAAGAATGGAATTTTCCAAAAACACTTACAGAATAAAAACTTCTGATTCCCTAACGGAAATGCAACATTTTTCTATTCCTGAAAGGATACTTGCCTAGGTGGCTACAGAAAATTCCACTGCTGGATTTTATCAAGAGCAGCACAAAAAAAAACCAGCTGCATGGCTGGAGGGTGTGCAAGAGAACAAGGATCTACCTAAAATATGTGCTGCAGCTTGTATGGTCTAGCTGAAGTGTAGCTGTGGTCTCTGCTAGCAGACTGGGACAGGTTTTGTGACCAGATGAAGAAAAGGTACTCAGCCACAGTGGCTTTGCTTGTAAAGTTTGAAGAAGTCAGTACAATCCACGGCTCAAACTGAACAAAGCTATGGTGCTTGGTATTTACAAGGTGTCTGACAGGGACATGTGCTCTCACACACGAGTTCTAATTTATCTTAGGTCTAAGCAGGTCAGTATAAAATAAGGTCAATATAGTAAACTTACTGTATGCAACATGTATGGGAAAAGCAGCTATCTGATTGAACCACAGAATACTGGGCACCTTGCTACAAATTTGCTTTCATTAATAGTTAGCAACACAGGAAAAGGTTCTATTCTATTTTCCCCAAGTAAGTCCATATAGTTTTCCTCTTAGGCGAAGATGAGGCCTTTTTTCCACGTTCTGACGCATACATCAATCCATCATTTTTGCACACTTTTGCTAAAATGGGGAAAGGTGAGAATTGCTACCAGCATTACATACCTGAAGCAGCATGAAAAGATAGATGCATCTATTTCAGACAGAACACTCAAATTATCTCTCAGTACAATTCCCTACCTCTACTGATTCTCAAATCACTACACTACTTCACAACAATGAACTTGACAAAAAACTCCTTACTTTTCTGGCATGATGAAGTGCAACAAAGACCAAAGCTCCTTGAGGGAGTTTTGCAGAGGGGTTCCAGTAATAAGAAGACGGTGGTTAGACTTAAAGTCTATTAAAGTTTTGTACAGAAGAGAGTCATCATTTTTTAAACGATGAGCTTCGTCAACTCCTATGAATGCCCAATTCAGACCACCAAGGAATGACTGAAAGAAATGGAGAAGGAGGGGAAACATTATACAAATAAACATGTTACATAATTTCCCACATTATACAGTCAAGCTATAAACACCATTATTTCTTGGTTCATTTTAATAAAATATGGACAGCTATATGTTTTTAGTACTAATTATGGCTTTTACCTTTGCCACGTTTAATAAAAAGCTGTGTAAATCTCCCAAGAAAGCCTATATTAAATTTATAATTTAAAAAAATGGCCAAAAGTTTGACCCATTTTTACATGGCAGAAGAAAAAAATTACTACTGACTACTTCTTCACAGCACATACAAACAAATGAAATAAAAATGTTCTGCTTCTTGAGTATCTGTAAAAATTTCCACATACTGCTAGGATTAACAGTAACACTGTGTGCTACCACTGTGGAGACAGTACTATATAGGTACTATATATGTACACATATTACTGTATGCACAGTGTCACACAAAAACTATATGAGATTTCATATTTCTTTATCATGTTTGGGGCTAGGGTTGGGGTTCTTTTTCAGACCCTGCTTGAGGGTTGTCTGCAAAGAAGAGCTTGAAGATGGGAGAAGATTGTTACAGTAATGAGACCCTCATGCAAACTGGAGAAAATGAAGTGTTACACACTTCACAAAATATAAAAAGGCTGAAAGCCTCACCACACATACATAAAATCCTTACAAATGAAAAGCCCCTCCAAGAAAAAAAATCAAAACCCCAAAATATGCTCTGTCACGGTACCAAAAGCAAAAATCTATCACACTCTCCATATATATAATGACCCACAAATGAAACACATGCAGGTCTAAAGAGAATTCTATACTGGAGAAATTATTTTTATCTCCCCAAAGAAGTACAATTACCTTATCCTTCAGCAAAATTTCGTATGTTGTTAGAAGTATGTTAAATTTTAATCGTTTGGTCTGTGGATGCATCCATTCATGAGTTCTTATCTACAAAAAGAATCAAGTAAACTGTAAGCTATAGAAAAAAGGTCTTGTTGACTGGAACCATTTTAAATACTGGAATGATGTAGATAGCATACAATAATATGATAACAAAAAAAAGGAAGTCCAACACACACATATAACATCATGTATACATATATATATACACACACACATATCTAATATATACAACAATTTTTTACTTTAATGGATAAGATTACTAATGTTAAGAAAACAAACCAACAACCTTTCAGGAAATAAACTAAGATCATGACTGTCTTTCTTACATACTTACTTTTACTATACCCACCTAAATAACCACATGAAAGAAAACAATTCATATTCAAATGCTAGACTAAATTTTTAATTCTGTTTACTACTAAGCAGAAAAGAAATCTCTCACACACATTCAAAAAAAATTAAGCTTTCAATTTGCATCTTAAAGTCACAGGCCTTCAGTATTTGCTCAGTCCTAACAAAAACACTGAGTCTTTTTATGTGTAAGACTTTCCAATGATAAAGAGAGATACTCACCATATTTCTGCTAGTTATATCCCCCAAGTAAACTACAGCATTCATCTGAGGAGCCCAAGTTTGAATCTCTCTTTGCCAAGATGTCAGTGTAGAAAGTGGCACGACCAGCAAGAAAGGCCCATACAATTGATGTTCGTGAAACAGGTAGTTCAGGAAAGAAATTGTTTGTATTGTTTTACCCAGACCCATTTCATCTGCAAGAATACAGCTATTCCCCCTAAAAAACAAAACAAAACAAAACAACTTAGGGGAAGCTCAGAGAGGGTGAAGGATTCAATAAGAAGCAATAATCTTATGAGCCTAAGACCCACGGATGTAAGTTTTCAAGATTTTGCAACTATACATATTGAAGAAATTTACTTCCATTGTTTTTCCATAAAAAACAATTTCCAGACCCCCATCCCCTTAAGTAAACAAAAAGCTTGCAAGTATTCCTTATGAGTATTACTTTAACTGTGCAACATTGATGTTGATATTTCAGAAGAGCTTGCTTTGGGTTTTTGGGTTTTACGGTTTTATGTTTGTTTGCTTTTTTGAAAATATGACTTGTCCTATAGAAACTGAAAGCAAAGTAACAACAGATCTTAGCTGGTTTTGGTTGAGAACAGCCACAGAATGATAAGTTTTGGAACTATTTAGATCAAACCCACTCCCCTCAGATCTCTTCTTTGAGCTTACAGTATGAAAGCCTCCGCTCTAAATAAAAAAATACACAGAAATCCATTTCAATCTGTTACAAATGCATACAATTTACAAACAAAAAAACTCATTTCAGATTATACTTACTTGCACCACGAGTGAGCAAGCCAATTCAATCCATTTAACTGATAATCCCTTAACTCTAAATTTTCCTGTCCTCCAATGTAAGATGGTTGCTTCTTTAGTGCAACAAATCGCGGTCTCTGTTTTAGAACCTGTAAAAAGCAAACTGATCATCAGTCCTGCTACTGACTGAAGTTACCAAAATGACTTCCCACAGAAAAAATAACAGTAAGTATCTACTAGGTAATCTAGTTTAGTTTTTATCCATGGATGGAAATAAGGCCATATAAAAACACCAAGTCATTTGCAAGCAGAAATTAGTTTGACTGCTTATCTAAATTTCTCAACAGGAATGACATTAACTCACTCACAAAGTTTACTTTTAAAATAAACTACAATGCTAACCAAACACATCTGTGAATGCTAGTAAAAATGCAGGGGACTGGTATCCACAAAAACTACTCTTAGTAGTGCTGTTTTCCATACATATTACCATGTATCATTGTTATTCTGAAAAACCTTTCAGAAAAATTCTTAATATATATCTTCTATCCAGATTCATAGAAGAATTTCACATTTTCACTATTGTAACTGATGTGGGAGCTTGAACATGGCCAACAGCCAAACTGCCACCCAACTGCTTACTCAATTCCGACCCCAGAGAGTGGGCAGGGGAGCAAACTGAAAAGGTAAAAGTGAGAACAAAACTGTGGGTCAAAATAAGAAGTTTACTGGGTGAAGAAAAAACACCCACTCAACCGAAATTAAAACCCATAAACAAACAAAAAACCACCCCCCCAAAGTGACAGAAAGTGAGTCCCACATTAGTTCACCAGCAGATCTCCAAGCAACAGCCACCCCTTGGTGAGCCCACCCAGTTTTACTGCTGAGTATGGCACAAAATGGCACTGAGTATCTCTTTGGCCAGTTGGAGGTCAGTTTTACTGCTGTGTTCCTTTCCAGCCTACTCATGTAACAACTACAAGGGCATGAAACAAGGCACAGAGAAGGCCCTGACATTGTGCAAGGGCTGTTCAGCAGCAGCCAAAGCACTTTGTTACCAAGATCGTTTAGGTCACAAATGTAAAACACAGGCTGTAGAGGCTGCTATGAACTCCATGACAGTCAGACCTGGTACAACTGTTTGTAAATCCATTGGGAATTGCATACTCACCTTGCAGTCCTTAAAGGGAGTGGTCTTGGATTGATTTCTGCTGAAGTATTCATCAATGCGTGCCTGAAACTTTTTGGCAATGAGAGCTCCATCTTCCCAGCTACATTCTGAGTAAGGCAGACCCTGCCATTTACAATAGTAGTCTGGATAACCTGCTGCTGATTTCTGATTTGAATGAGCTGCAGAAATGCACCAGGGAGATCTGATCAGTGTTTTATTTCTGTACACTATGAAAATATTTATTTTAGGTAATAATACAACAGAAGATAGCTCCACAGCACAAACAGTATGACAGCTTTTCTCTTTATCTGAAGTTTTGTTTTGCATTAAAAACATTTTGCATTAGTGACATCCATGTTCTAAAAACATTTTGCAGTAGTGATATCCATGTTCTTAACTACCACATTTCTTAACTACAAATGCAACACAAGCTGAGAACATACAAAATTCTTGACATTGTTTTCTGTCCACGAATTTGTAACATACCAATTATTCTTTCCACTATCTGATATTGTTTATGTAGATCATCTGTAAGCTCCTGCTGGCAGTTGTAATACTCCACATCTTCTGGAGAAGCATTTTTCAGCCTGTAATGGGAATTAGTTTACAACATTTAACACACTTCATAGTTCTAAACCTAAGAAAATTCAGGAACTCTGTAACTCTGAATGTAAGCATCATAGGAATCTTGCTTCAACAGCTTTCTTGAAGGGACAACTTAAAAATTCCTACTACAAAATGTCTGTATCTGGCCTAGGTGCCTCATCATCAATGACTGAGAATATATATTGTTGAGAATAAGTATTTTCCATTAGCTGCATGACTAATACCACTGGTAGCTGCAGTAGTTGAGTCTCTTGACAAGCAGTATATTTCACTAGGTATTTTCACAGAACAGTATTCAGGGTGGTTCACTCCATAAGAACCCATCTTATGATTAGTTGCTAAAAATCCCACCAGCATTCATTGATTATATTAAACTTACTAACAAAACTGAACACCACAAAGGTGATTTTAAAATGCATAGGCTTCTTCAGGTTTTTGTTCTCAGGACTGAACCTCAAGTTTGAGCCAAGAATTCTTCAAAGTAATCTGAAATGGCTAATGCACTAAGATAACAATGATCCCTGCAGCAATTCCTAAAGAACTTTGATCAAAATATAATGGAAAAATTAGTAAAAAAATCAGTACAATCTATTATTTACTTTTAAACATTACCCATCTTGTAAAAACTCCATTTACAACACACACACAAATCAGGGTGGGAAAACTATTTTACAGAGATATGTTAAAGAGGCTTCAACTATAAAAATTTTTGTCTTCCTGTTACACAGATACTCAAAATTATGTTCTCAAAATGAAATAGGAGGTTTCAGAAACACAACAGAGCATCTATACTGTTTCAAAATATATATCATGGAAATCGACATTAAAATATTCACCATCGTTTTGTTTCTTGATCCTTTTTCTTGTAATTGTCCAGTTTCTTCATTCCTTTAACATTTTGTTGCTTCAGTGTTTCCTCAGTTTCCCAAGTGTTATGGATGTGTGACCAACCTTTCCATTTAATAAGATACTGTGTTTCTCCTGGCTCCTTCGACTTTTCAAACCCAACATTTGGGTCACCATCTGCCTCGACTGCATAGATGGTGGTTGCAGCACCTGTGGCTGAGAAACAAACCACATCACAAGCCTTGAGTAAGTGTGTATCACCCTAAGTTAACCAGTTAGAAATACAGCAGAGAAAGTAACTGATGATACTTTTAGAGGAGCATATACTTCACTAGCATCTACAGTACTAATGTCATTACTATTGTTTGAACAATGATAATGTAGGTACATAAACATATGCACAAGATGTCAAAAGAGAATCAAAAAAGCAAGCAAAACTTCTATATCTAACCTGTAATACCCTGTCTTTCCTCATGAGAATTTTATTTGCATTCCTAGTTTTTAAAGAAGTCACCAGGGAACACTCCAAAAACACTGTTTGTCATCTTCTGTTATATTACTCTGATCTCTGGGCATACAAAACACATCTGATGTTAAGCCTGGTCAATCATGAGAGGTGCAAACCTACTAACAGACATACTACAAATCTGTTTCTTCCAGAACATGTTTTATTATTTTTTCCACCTCCCTTATCTTAACAGGGGAGAAAATGTAAACTAAGTACAGACTGTATTGCAGCTGAAGCACACGAGCAGCAGCAAACAGGCTCATTTATGTGAGAACACCCTGATAAGGAAATGAGCATAGCAAGCTGCTGGGGCCAGATAGTCACAGAGAGAGACAACACCAAAAAGCATCACAAGTAGCAACATCATCTGGACAGGAAGAACGTAGGAAGCTTAGTTCCTAAGGCTTAGACCACAGCAGTAACACTATGTGCTGGAAAGGAACATGCTAGAATATGGGACAGCACTGAAGAAGGAATTTGAGAGGAAGAAGATTACAAGTTCTGAGAGGGGTCAAAAACTTTAGACACTGGGTATAAGGCAAAAAAGTAGCTCTGAAGTGCAAGGGGCTCAGGGTCTGGTGTTTTTTTTTTAATGTGTTTGTTTTTAATAATTAGAATCCTAGTATGGACCCTCAGGGAATACCAGTTACCCAGGACATGGAGAAGGGTGAGGTAACTCAATAACTGTTCACCTCAGTTTCACCGTCAAGTGAGGAACTGGGGGAATGAAGAATCACCTGCTGTAGGCAAAAATCAGGTCTCAGACCAGTTAAGGAAACTGAGGGTGCACAAGTCCATTTGACCTGACAAGATACAACCTCGAGTCCTGAGGGAACTGGCGGAGAAAGTGGCTAAGCCACAGCCCATCAGATTTGACAAGTCATGGTGCTTCAGTGAAGTTCCCACTGACAGGTAAAGGGGAAACATAAACCTCTTTTTTAACAAATGGAAAGAAGAAAGACCCAGGGAACTGCAGGCTGGGCAGTCTCACCTCAGTGCCTGGAAAGATCATGGTGCACATCCTCCTAGAAACTATGTTAAGGAACATGGGAAATAAGGAGGTGACTGGTGACAGCCACCACGGCTTCACTAAAGGCAAATCACACCTGACAAATCTGATGGCCTTCTACAACTGGAGTTACAGCACTGACAAACAAGGGAAGGGCAGACATCAACTAGCTGGACTTGTGCAAAGCATTTGACACTGTCCTGTATGACATCCTTGTTTGTGAACTGGAGGGATGTGGATTTGACAACTGGACCATCTGGTGGATAAAAAATTAATGGAGGCTGCATTCAGAGTTGCAGTCAACAGCTCAATGTCCAGGAGGAGAACAAGGAGGAGCTCCACTCCTCTGGGGCTGGTACTGGGAGTGATGCCATTTAACATCTTTCTCAGCGACATGGACAGTGGGACTGGGGACATTTTCAGTAAATCTGCTGATGACACTGAGCCGTGTGGTGCAATTGACACCAAGCTGGAGGGAAGGGATGCCATC
The DNA here is from genome assembly GCA_035584755.1 of Thripadectes ignobilis. Lineage (NCBI taxonomy): Eukaryota > Metazoa > Chordata > Aves > Passeriformes > Furnariidae > Thripadectes > Thripadectes ignobilis. The sequence continues at coordinate 29,880 of JAWMRC010000089.1, read as the reverse complement.
CAAAGGGAGCTGGACAGGCTTGAGAGGTGGGCCTGTGCCAACCTCATGAAGTTCATCAAGAACAAGTGCAAGGTCCTGCACCTGCATCACAGCAATCCCAAGCGCAAATACAAGCTGGGCAGAGAATGGATTGAGAGCAGCCCTGGGGAGAAACACTTGGAGGTGTTGGCAGAGGGAAAGCTCCATATGTGTCCTCAGTGTGCACTGGCAGCCCAGAAAAGCAACTGTGTCCTGGGCTGCATCAAAAGTAGTGTGGGCAGCAAGTCAAAGGATGTGATTCTGTCCTTCTACTTTGCTCTCATGAAACCCCACCCCAATTATTGCATTCAGCTCTGGGGACCCCAAAAGAAGACAAATGTGGGCCTGCTGGAGCACATCCAGAGGAGGCCACTAGGATGATGAGTGGGCTGGAACACCTTTGCAAAGACAGGCTGAGAGAGTTGGTGCTGGTATGCCAGGCGAAGAGAAGGCTCTGGAGAGAACTTATAGCACCTTCGAATACCTAAAGCAAGCCTACATGATAGACGGAGAGGCACTTTTTACACTTTCACATAGTGGTAACATAAGGAGTAATGGCTTTAAACTGAAGGAGGGTAGATTTAGGGTAGGTATTAGGAAGCAACTGTTTACTGTGACAGTGGTGAAGCATGGAGTGCTGCCATGGATGACTACGTGCTCTTCTGGAGAGATAGGAAAGGTAAGAGAGGTGGAGGAGAGGCTTTGTATGTTAGAGAGTCTCTTGACTCTGTAGAACTTCAGGTCAGTGACAAGGTTGAGAGCCTATGGGTAAGAATCAGGGGGAAGGCCAGCAAGGCTGACATCCAGGTGAGGGTCTGCTACAGACCACCCAACCAGGATGAAGAAGTGGATGAATTCTTCTACAAGCAGCTGGTAGTTGTTTTAAAATTGCCATCCCTTGTTCTTGTGGGTGACTTTAACGTGCTGGATGTCTGCTGGGAGCTCAACAGAGCAGAGAAGAGGCAGTCTGGGAGGTTCCTCAATGTATGGAGCATAACTCCCTCCTGTTGCAACTCATAAATGAATCTACCAGGGGTGGGGCCCTCTGTTTACAGGCAGAGAAGGGCTGGTGGGAAATGTGATGGCCAGAGGCTGTCTGGGTAGAGCCATCATGAAATGATGCATTTTTCCATACTCAGTGAAACAAGCTAGTGTATCAACAAAACCTTTACCCTGGACTTCCAGAAGGCAGACTTTGGCCTATTCAGGAGGTTGGTTTAGAGAGTAACTTGGGAAACAGCCCTGAGAAGCAAAATGGTCCAGAAAGGATGGACACACTCCAAGAAAGAAATCTTGAAGGCACAGGAGCAGGCTGTCCCAGTGTGCTGAAAGTTGAGCAAGTGGGGGAGACGACTGGCCTAGATGGACAGGAAGCTTTTGTGCGAACTTAGGGAAAAAAAAGAGTTTACCTCCTTTGGAAAAAAGGGCTGGCTACTCAAAAACTGCTTAAGAAGGTTGTCAGGACTTGTAGAAAAAAACCAGAGAGGTGAAAGTACAATTTGAACTTAATCAGGCCCTTTCTGTTAAGGATAACAAAAAGTGCTTTTATAAATACATTAATAGAAAAAGGAGGGGCAAAGAAAACCTATGTCCTTGTTGTACACAGCAGGAACACAGTTAACAGAGACGAGAAAAAGGCTGAGGTACTTCACACCTTCTTTGCCTCTGTTTTCAACAATAAGACAGGTCCTCCTTTGTGTTATTTCTGATGAACTATTAAAAATGGATCATTTGCAGCATCTGCCCAGGGCACACCTGACACCTCAGGCTCCAAGCTGGGTGGTTAGAGAACCTTGGGAGACAGGGAAGTGTTTCTTTGTTTTTACACCAATTTGTGATAACTGGTTAAAACCAGTTTTTCTCTGTATCATTGTATTTATTGCAATCTTTTTAGTAAATTATAATCTCTCGAGTTGGGCTCATTTTTCCTGCCAGTTTACCTTTAAACCAGCATGGTGAGGTTGGATGGGGCTTTAAGCAACGTGGTCCAGTGGAAGGTGTCCCTGCACATGGCAGGGGAGTTGGAAATTACAACCTTTAAGGTCCCTTCCAATTCAAAGTGTTCTGTGATTCCATGATTTGAACTTGCAGACTCTAATACAAGGCAAAACAGCTAGACACTGCATCCCATTATAACTGGAAATATGACATATCTACTACTATTCACATACAAGTGCACCATTGAAATCTTAGATGCATTTTGTAGCCATTCCACATTCTTCTGTATTTGTAAAGCAGTAACGGAAATCACGTCAGTGCCAACACCATCTTTCAGTGTTCAGACTTAGTCAGCTCCCCTATTTTGTCCACTTTCTCCACTCTACTGTATATAATTTATACTGATCAAGTATCACTGAACTGTACAAACATTGGCATAACAATAGCAATACAGAGCTATCTTCCACCTAATTTTTATTTTCTACTTATGTATGCAATTTTGCTTTATATTACTCTGCAATACCTAGAGAGGACCTTAAAAAGGAACATCCATATAAATAAGAAAGGCAAAACAATGTGACTTTTTGGTAACTTTAAAAATTATTGCTGTTTATAAACCTCACAGGTGACGTATAGCTCAGAAGATTTGCTCAAGTTACACCAGAATGCACACCAGGATGAACACCAAAAAAGAAAAAAAATACCTCCTCTTCGGCCAACTCGACTATCCATAAACTTCTCTATAGTCTCAAATTCATCTTCTTCAGGTTGTGGGACATCTTCTCCACACACTTCTAGCAAATCATCAGAATCTGTCTTGGTTTCTTCAGCTTCTTTGTAACTGATGTTGACTGTTGCTTGGCGACGAGATCCCCTCTTATCATAATCATCATCATCATCATCTTCCTCATCATCATCCTCTGATGAATCGAGCTGCCTCTTTTTTGGTCCTGCACTCTTTTTCCCACTTTTTGGCTTAATTCTTGAACACAATAAGGTACAACACAACAATGATGTTTCAACAGGACAACAATAAATCTTCTGCATTGCTTTCTGAATACACATATTTCATGAATGCTCAGTTAACTCCACTTTCAGTTGAAGCAGACAGGAAAAGGTATTCACTCAAAAATATCAGCATGTTATACTAGATATCTTTAAAGCAAAAGTATTTTTTTTAAATAAACATTAATGTTTTCAGGCACATGTGTAGCAGTAGTAAATACTCAACTGTTTATTACAAACAGTACCAGAGTATCCAAATGCCCAACTTCTTACCTGCTTGGAGGCTTCCGACTTTTGACCTTGTTTTTTGGCTCATAGTCAGATTCACTCTCTTCACAACTGCTTTTCTCATTGTCTTCCTCTGATTCAGAATCAGAACCACTTCCTGATACTGAGCCCGATCCTGACATTTGCCAGTCTTCACTGTACATATTGAAAGACAAAACAGTAATTTGCATTGCTGTATTTTTAGAACAGTTATTAATCCGCAAGGGATCTGCTATAATTTCAACATTCATCACAGAAATAAAAATCTTGTAAGAGTTATTTCAGTTGATGAGACATAAAATTGTCACCAATGAATACTGGGTAAGTAAAAACTGCCCAATGGTCTTAAAGGAAGTTGGACTAAGTTTTCTGTTATCAAGCAGATTTAAAATCTAAAATAAAAACAAAAACATGGATCTCAATTGAAATTTCAGTGCGACAAAATGACTTAACATGACATAAAGAAAACAAGACAAATAACAAGTCTATCTGGAAAGATACATAGTTACCAGAACTTACATATGTTATAATTAAAAAAGTCCTCTAATATTATATTCTTCTGAGTCCCATACTGTCTCATGGTCCCTGTGGCCCACGTGAAAAATCAGCAACTTTGGTGTGAGAATAAAAAATAAGTTGCAGATTTGAGAAACACTCAGAAAAACCTGAACTGCAGTAACCTGTGAGTGGCACTAGCACCCAAAACTCCCACTAAGCTCCCACATCAGTGTTTCACAGCCAGACAAGGTACTATGAGTAAGACACTTGTGACTGATCAGCAGGACCTCCTTGTTTTTGTTTAACTGAGATCTTAGACTTCATGATTGGAAAGATGATGAACAGTAGCTTGATTCAAAGTCTGACTTTAGGCAGGCAAATTTAATCTCAGTAACTTAACGAACAAGAAAAAAATCAACATATACTGAGACATTGATAAGTCTTTATACTAATGTCTGGTTTAGATCCACCTGACGAGCGTGGTAGAGCAGTAATAATGTTCATCAAACCTGGAATATTACCAAAAATGTTTTCCTTATATTTCAAATCAGGAAGCCTAAAAATCAAGTGTTTTGATCCCTCCTCTTTCTTATATTCCAGGACATTGTCTCCTGAAGAAAATGATATTCCCATTGTTCCAATAATACCAAATGTGTATCTGTTTCAGAGATAGCACATGGCCAGTGATACAGAACATCTTAATAAACAGAATGGTTTGGGTTGGAAGGGACCTTAAAGATGATCAGTTCCAAACCCCTGCCATGGGCAGCAGCACCTTCCTCTAGACCACCAGGTTGCTCGAAGCGCCATCCAACCTGGCCTTGAACACCTCCAGGGATGTGGCACCCAAAACTTCTCTGGGCAGCCTGCGCCGGTGTCTCACCACCCTCAGGTTCCTTAACTGGTCTCAGACCTGATCTTTTCCTAAAGCTGGTGACTCTTCATTCTCCCAGTCTCTGTTTTTGCCTTCTGCAACTTGGGCAGTGTGGCTGGAGTGCTTGCAGGTGAAGACTTAGTCAAGAAAGTCATTGAGTACCTCAGCCTTCTCTGTGTCCTGCACAATTAAGTCACACATATCCTTTCTGAGAGGGCCCACATTTCCCCATGTCTGTTTTCTATCCCTGACGTAACTAGAGAAACTTTTTTTTAACCCTTGATATCCCTGACCAAATTTTCTTCTGCCAGCACTTTAACTTTCCTAACCTGAAGTCCAGTGAGCTTGGTGTCCACCTTGCCTGTTGCCCTGAGGATCTTGAATTCCACCATTTTATGGTCACTG
>JAWMRC010000089.1:0-24775 GCA_035584755.1 Thripadectes ignobilis | reverse complement strand
TGTGTCCTGCACAATTAAGTCACACATATCCTTTCTGAGAGGGCCCACATTTCCCCATGTCTGTTTTCTATCCCTGATGTACCTAGAGAAACTTTTTTTTAACCCTTGATATCCCTGACCAAATTTTCTTCTGTCAGCACTTTAGCTTTCCTAACCAGATCCCTGGCTGTTCTGACAATTTCTCTGTATTCATCTCAGACTTTCCCTACTTCCATCCTTTGTAAGCTACCTGCTTGTCTTTAAGTTTGTCCAGGATATCCTTTTTCATTCATGCAAGCCTCCTGGCATTGTTCCCTGATCTCCTTATTACAGGGATGCATTAGCCTTGAGCCTGGAAGAGGCAACCCTTGAACATCATTCAGCCTTTCTGGGTCCCTTTTCCCTCCAGGGCCCTGCTCCCTGGCACTCTACCAGGGAGATCCTTAAACAGAGCAAAATCTGCACTCCTGAAGTCCAGTGAGCTTGGTGTCCACCTTGCCTGTTGCCCTGAGGATCTTGAATTCCACCATTTTATGGTCACTGCAGCCCAAGCTCCCCTTAAGCTTCACATTCCCTACCAGCCCCTCCTTGCAGGTGAGAGTAAGGTCCAGCATAGCATGCCTCCTTGTTGGCTCCTCTATCACTTCAAGAAAGAAGTTGTCATCAATGCATTCTGGAAACATCATGAATTACTTGTGCTCTTCTGTGTAGTCCCTCCAGCAGGTATCAGAAGAGCTGAAATTCCCATGAGGACCAGAATTTGTAAATATGAGGCTGCTCCTCTTTGCCTGTAGATGGCCTCACCTGGCTTGGTCTTCCTGGTCAGGTGTGCTGCAGCAGACCCTCACTGAAATGTCACCTGTCCCTGCCCTTCCTCTGATCCTGATCCACAAGCTTTCAGTCACCCATCCCCAGGTGGAGCTCCATGCACTCCATCTAGTAATTGATACAGAGGGCAACAGCACCTCCTCGCCTTCCCAGCCTGTCCTTCCTGAAGAGCCTGTATCCCTCCAACACTCCAGTCATAGGAGTCATCCCACCATATTTCCATGATGCCAGCAAGCCAGAGCCCTGCAGGCATGTACACATTTCTCATTCCTCCAGGTCATTCCCCATGATGCTTATTGTGGAGGTTTGGGTTGACTCCCTGCCAAAACCAGCTGTTGGCCACATAGATTTCCACTGCCAACCCTCAAAAAAGAAAAAAAAAAAAGAGGTACCAAAAGAAAATTGTTGTAAAAAATATATATAGATTCACATATATTACAGTTATATACAATTAACACTATGAATATACAGAACAAGAATCCCAAACAACTGCAAAAGGGAAAGGGAAAAAGGGACAAAAATGGGTAAAAATAAAACAGATATATACACTCAAAACCTCAGGGAATAGCTCAATAAGGTAACTCTCACCAACTCCCCTCAAGAAAACAGTTCCTTCATCTCTGTGTGGCTTCAGACAACATCTCTCAGATAGGCCTCAGCTCACACAGATAAGAGAGAAGTCAACACACTGAAAACTGCTGTCCTCCAAGCACCCAAAAGGAAGAGAGAAGAACCTCCCCTCCTCATCTTATATACACCTGATTACATGAAGGAATGGTGTGGAATACTTCCTTAGTGATAACCCTGTTACCAGGGAAGGCCTAGACCAAAACCAAGAAAACTAAACCACCACACTTATACTAGCAGGCAAGCATTTACGTTGGGCCCCCAATGACGCTGACTTTCTGTCTGGAGTGACTGGAATTCCTTCGTGCTGTCGTTAAAAAATATTTTTTCTAGAAGCAGTAAATTAAAAAAGAAATAGTAACGAATCCACGACCTGTATTTATTTGGAAATTTAATAAACAGATAGAAAGCACCATCCTGTAAGCTTGAATATGTACTGATTTATACTGAGAGATCTCTGATGTGCCTGCCAGATAACAACTGGTTCAGATGAGCCACAGCACAAACATTCAAGCACTGGCTAAATGAAATGATTTGGTTACAGCTTCTTAAATATCTTTCCTGTAATGGAGTATGCTATTAAATGAAATCAAATTCTCAACTAAAGAAAGAGGGTGAATAACAGCTCATTGCTAAGGAAGTACCCATTTCGCATAGTACTTTTTTTATGTCTCCTTTTTTTTTTCTTTCCACCCAACTACCATTTCCTAAAGAAAACATATTGGCAACCCTTAACCCTGAGGTGATTTATGAACTGGGAGATTAAGAATGATAAAAGAGCTCAATTTCTACACACCACTCATAAAAAACACAGATCACTGACTCTCCATAACTGTTACAATTACAATGTATTAGAAGGAGTTTACTTTCAGTGAAAGCTCTCTGCTAGTTCATAAAGTTATTTACCATCAAAACTATAACAACTTTTAAACATGTCCAAGGGGGAAAGAAACCAAAATAGAAACAAAGTCCCAAATATCCAAACAAAAAGAATCTGGCATCAACTACGGCATTCTAACTTGAATTTGCTGTGAGACAATCTACTTTGGTTTCCTATTTCTACAAGAATTTTTAGAGAGGGCCTTCAGATCAGAAATAAACTGCCATAAAGTATTTTGAAAATAAAAGCACTGATCAGTGTTTTCAAACAATAGTGTAGACTCTTTTGCTGAGAAACTAATGTGATAGAGTTATTCATTTGAGAGTTTATTTTAAAAAATCCAAAATTGGAAATGAAAGATCAAGACGAATTAAAAAGGGAATGTAAACATTTCAAGGATGAGGAAACGAAGCACAAAATTATGAGCATATGTCTCAACGTTAAAGAATGTGTGCTATTACTTATGAAAATATCTTACTCTTTATGTTTTTTCTTCTTGTTTTCACTGGATGAGTCGTCTGCTGAATCTTCACTGCTTGAGGAGTCCTGCAGGTGGTGGAATAAAAAAAAACAAATCCAATTCATTATCATAAAAATAACTAAGCAATTCTAACATTTGAAAGATAAGTCAGCTTCTACCTCCATACTGGAGGCATATGATTCATGTTTTACCCTCTTCATCCCCCACAGTAGAGCTGTTAATACAGAATGAGATAAAGACTGCTATTGTTTTTGTATTTACCCATCTACTAATACACTGTGCCAGCACAGCTCTGGAGAACACCACAAAAAAACCCATCTTAAAAAATTAACATTGTGCCTACATAAAAGTAATCATGGGTTAAGCTGCCCCACTTTAATCAAGATGATGGCTCTATTGAAGTCCTAATAAAATCTTCTCCTCTCAGAAGGAGCTTTCTCACCTTCCATAGTGTTTCACCTTAAAACAGCAGCTTAAGAAAATTTTGAAAATAACATGCTTCTTCTTTCTTGAAGAAAAAACAAGAATCCTCTTAAAGTTGGATTTTCCTAAAGCCAATCTCATCATCTAAAGTTTAGATTTAGATGAACTTTTATCCTGAAAAATATCTTTCAGGAAGAGACTACTTAACAGCTGCAAATTAATGTTTTAATGACAGGTGATTAAGATTTAAATGATGAACTGCTAAATCACTCAAAACCAGAAATCCAATCAAATGACTGTGACTATATGGTACAGGCTTTGTAATGAAGGACAAAAAGACTGCTTTACAAATAAACTCCATTTCACAGTTCAGACTAGTGTTCTTAAAAGATGTTCCTACTGCACAAAGTCAACATTTCTTTAGCCTATGATTCAGATTTTGAAGTATCTGGAATACAGGCCTCATTCTTAAGATACAAGAATTCTTTTGCGGTAACTCTTGCGAAATTTATAAAAAATGTAGTTTTCTAATCTATATAAATTTTTTTAAAATCACAGCAACTACCTTATCCAGAAAGAAATTGAAGAAAAACTAGCATTTTTATCTGTCTTAACAAGGCTCAGGGAACCAAAAATACAATGTAAGTCAAGTACTGTGGGGCTTGAGACAACACAGAATATCGACCTAAAAATAGCACAAAATCGAGGCTGCTATAATTTTGGGACAACTCACTTGAAAACAAGTAACTTGAGATATTTTTATTTTCCCTTATAAAAATGTCAGTTATTTGAATGTCAACTTTTACAGACTAAACCCAGACTTCTAGGCACACTCAGAGAATATAAATTGGCTCTACTAATTTTATTTTAACATATAAGACAATGAGACAGGCATGTTTACGTTTTAAAAATCTAAATTATGTTAATCACCTCGTCTGAAACACTGTCTGATGAGGCTGCCTTTTGTTGTTGTTGTTGCTTCTTGAGCACTGCTGATCTTTGCACAGCAAGTATACTTGGACTAGACTTCCAAAACTGAACAGGAACAGAAATGCAAGTCTGTTACACAATACTGACAGTCTTAAATTTACCACATATTTACTCTTCCTAAGTAGAATCTTATTATGACTGATCTTAAGTTTATCAATTAAAAAAAAAATCAAAATACTGTATTAACTAATTATATCAGGTAGTTTTTAAAGTAGTAAGATTTCTGCAAAACAGAATGTTGTATGTTATTTGCCAGGACAATCACTACAACATGTTTAACAATAGCTGTGTGGGCAATGTTAAGGTAAAACATTTATAAAGTACATTTTTAAACTGACACGCATTCTTTCAGACCACTTAACTGCTATGTTTTTGTTTCAAACAGTAATACCAAAGTACATGAAAATATATAGGAAATCCTTAAGAGTATTCAATTCTTATGGTAAATAATACCTTTCATAAATACGGTCTAACACTCCAATTAATCCACACAACACAGGAGAGTGCAGGTAATTCTGGCTCACCCATTCAAGGGATTTCCCAACACCACTTTTCCCTACTTTTAGCTGACTTACTGATACAAAAGCTAACTATGTAAGCTTGAAATTTTTCCACAATCATTTACAGATACAAGGAAACCATGTAACCTATTGATACAAGAAACCAAGTGTCAGAGAAACAATGTAAAAATAGCACTTAAGCAGTAACATTAGGTGTGTCTCAGCCTTCGGTAAATTCCAGGAAATTAGAGCATGCTTCACTGATGAAATTTAGGTAGGCTTTTAACTCAAAATACTTACAAATGTGAGAATTTTAAAACCACAAATTCAAGTACACATGAGAAACTTGCCCAATGTTTAAGTCAGCTAAGGAGATCCATTCACTAACTCAATCAGGTTAAAATCTAATTAAGAACACTTCATTCCCTTATTTTATTTTTTAAATGAATAGTGCTCTTGAAAGCAACGACATGGAAAAATTTTTTTAAGATTTCCCCCTCCTCTCCCCCAAAAGGGTTCACTTATATATCTCGTTTACCTCAGATCCATCAACTTTTGGTGGTTTAGACTGAATTTGTTTCTTCTCTCTAGACGTGTCAGACTCTGACTCTGACTGAGTGCCTGACTCTGAACCAGAGTCGGAGTCACTGCTGCCCGACTGGCTGCTGCTCCCGTCGCTGCTGCTCCCAGAGCTGGAACCAGACCCAGAACCTGATGCTGACCCGGAATCCTCATCTGATCGGCTGCAATGACAAGTCAGTGGCACATCACACAACTGACAAGGTTAACAGGATTAGAAGGAAAAACAAAAAAGCTGCCTGAGCTTCACCTGTAAATTAGTTAAGTTAGACCTGACAAATGGGTAGCACACAAATGGACAAAGCTGGTTAAATAAGTTGAGATGAATAAAGTTAAAAGTAAACAGGAAATAAAAGTTTAAAGTGTAATCAGGTATTTCTGTGAAGCCAAAAAAAGGAAAGCCAAAGCAAAACCAGTCAAATTAATACAGCAAAGTCAAGTAAGGGAAATAAAAAGTGACAGAAATGTTTTTTACCCACACAAAGTTTCCACCTTCACCCCCTCCAAAATCCTTGCTTAGCTCCATGAAACCTCATATTAGCAGTTAAATCTACTTCATAAAGACCTGTTCAACTAAAGATTGTTTTCAATCTTTATAGATCAGCAATACTCCTTAAAAAAAAAAAAACCAAAACAAACAAACGGGTTTTTCTGTTAAAATAATAAGAAAATTCTCCCATGTGGACAATTCTGAATTTGTCATGGGTGGTAAGACTTGTGTCAAGGCACTTTCCTTGGCATACACCTGAGCTGCCATATTATTTGACTTTTCACATTATTTCACATTAATTTTACACCAGATTTAAAATACTTAGAATGCGTAATAATTCAATACTTTTCTAGGACCATTCAAAAACTTCACAACATTTGGTTTTCTAGAACAACTTCACAGAGTAGTTGAGTTAAAACTTTAGTAAGATTCCTCAGTAGATTAATACTACCACATTTCAAACATACCATGAGAAAGAAACACCACATAGCAAAATAATTTCAAATTATGTACATATTGACTGCAAATGCTTAAAAACAAGAGCAATCATGAAGCAGAATTGAAAATGTTAAAAAGCAGCATCAAAACCCAGCTGACCTCTGACAGCACAATTTATCTGGCTGACAGTACAGTCAGCTGGAGGTGGGGCAGGGGAGAGAGACATTGATCATCTGTCCTAGAACATATTTAACTGACAAGATTTTAAAGCTACAAAAGAAAGCAAAACCACTCCTCTTTCTGCTTTTGCTGCCACCAACAAAACCGTGCCAGTGAAGAAGAAACGAAGCTATTCATAAACAGACCCCTGCAGACTGCACCTCCATCAGCCATCTGCAAGTGGCAACTTGGAAAGAGAGAGAGGCAAACAGACAGACCGTGCTGAAGCCTCCTTGCTCTGCAGGGGGAGTTGTGGAGAAACACACTGCTGCTGGGCTTCCCTGCACCTGTCCAGAGGAAAACTGGGAAGCAGCAAGGCTGCTCCCAAATTACCAGCTTTCATTAAATGCTTCCTTCAGGCCTGGTGCTGTGACACTGACCACAGCTGCCAATAAAGCACATCATCCACTACAGAGTATGACTGGAGGTTAAACTGTACCAGAAACTAAAGGCACTCCATGATGACCTTCCTAGGAGATTTTCACTGTATTAGTGTTTTTGTACACAAATGTTGCCCTACCTTAAATACTGGGTAAATCACACCATTATACACCCGTATTTCTCAGCAAAGTGCCATACATAAATGTCAGGGGAACTACAGAAGACAGCACCAACTATAATTAAGAGACACAGAAAAAAGTTCAGCATGGAGAGACACAAATAAATGCCAAAGCTCCAGTGATAAAAAGGCACCAAAAAAGTGTAAATCCCACAAAACCTGCAGGAGGGGAAAGGAATCAAATACCTTCACGCAGGACAAGACTTGCTCAAAGAGGACAATAATTACGTGCAAAACACTAAGCCATATGGATGGTAATTAAGATAGCTTTCTACACAGCAGTGAAATAGTTCACACAGGCCAATACAATGCTAACTATAGGTTCAATTGCACAGAGCCACAGGCAGCCAAAACAAGGTACTTGTTTTCTAAGGTAGCATGGGGAAACTAACACTGGACTAAGCCATCTTGATCAACTTTCTAACGTGTAAAAAGGAGACAATAGTGGAGAGATAACAAGGAAGAAAAGAAAGCGAGATTTTTGCTTTACTTAAGTAAGCAAGCAAGAATTATGTTGATTAATCACAGAATTATCAAGGTTGGAAGAGATGTACAACTTCAATCCAGTCAACTGTACACCCAACACGATGGCCTCTAAACCACTAAACCAGTGCCAGATCCAGATGGCTCTTGAGAACCTCCAGGGATAAAGAGTTGAGGGGAAATTTTAAGTTGTTTACTGTTCTTCACAGGAATTGAGCAGTAAATTCAAAACCAAAGGGACTGAGATAGGGAAAACAAAAGTCTAGTGGACAATGCTATTGGCTGTAGAGTTGGATGCAAAAAAATCCAGTTAATGCCAAATCTCATTATTTCTGAAGAGATCAACTAACTATCATCTAAGGTCTCTGTCAAATAATACCAACATGTCAACAGATGAGGATCATAAAAGATTCAGAGAAAACACATAGGCCCCTTATCTTGCAAGCTTGCTCTCAACAAACCTGGAGTCTAGTAATGAATTAGGGTTAAGAGAAGGACTGGCTAAGTAAGAGTAATTCCATAATTCCTGTTTCTCACAATAAAATGTCCTGATTTGGGCATGGGCAGTCATACAACTCAGGAGCTTTGCAACTAAAGAGTAACATCTCAGGAGAGTAAAAATCTTAATTTAACATGTTACTAATAAAAACACAGCTGGAGGTAGAAGTAAAAAGGACGGGGGAAAAAAGTAATGAAATTCCAAGAAACCAAAAGAAAGGACAAATAGTAACATGCAAAGAAACTCATTTAGATCTGCTCTAGTGATACCAGGTATGAAGGACAATGCAGGATCTCGGTCAGAGATTAACAGCTAACTGGTACACAGAGCCGAAAAGAAACAGTCATTTGAAATTCAAAGGCCTTAGTCAGCATTAGATCAGCACAAGGAAAGGGGGAAAGACAAACCAAGTAGCAGTAATTTTAAAACTTAGGAAATAGCAAGGACTTGCTGAAACATTTATCAACTCTTGGGACGCTATAGCAGTATACATAAAAAATGCATAAAAGAGTTTGAAATTAACTCTTAAAAAGCACTATAGGAGTTCCAACACAAAAGGCCAATCCGTGCTAGGCAGAGCCTACTTTAATCATCTAAATTAATGTCGATGTGTGAAACTACACTAGGTTCTGCCTGCACACTTCCTCATGTGCACCTTGACATCTTCAAAGAACCACAACACATACAAAAAGTTAGGTAAGAATAACAAATACGATTTCATTTCCACTGAATTGTAAAGAACTTCCCGATCACTGGCCACAGGACACGAAACTGACAAGCTCTGAGGATTAGCAAAGCAATGTTTATTTTATCACGTCTTTTCATACAATGTTTCAACCTGTGCTTCAGCAGAACACTGACTTGGAGGCAATCCACAACTCCACAAAGACAGCACTGAAACTCAAAACTCTGGTTTGCAAAGGAAGTGGGAAGTGGAGTAACAAGTGAGCAAGCTCTGCATAAACATATGCAATAAGGGCAAATTGCAGATGGTTAAGACAGTACCGAGCAGCACTGTATGACATGTAACATCTATAAATCCCCAAAAGCTGCAACAGTCCACCAAAGGACTTCCCTCTTGAGAAATTTAAAGGCTTTGAACCAACAGCGATGCAGAACCTAAGGGAAAAAACACATCCTACAGTAAGAGCTAGAGGTCAAGTGCTCAGTTTTCAGCAAATAAAATATTTTCAATATTAGAGAAAAAAAAAAATCAGTATTTTTCTTCTTATCACTTGTCATTGCAGCCAAAGAAGAGAACATGTTTATGCCAAGATTAAAATATTACACACTTCTGTGTGCAGACTGTCCTTCTGCTTTTTCTACTTGAAGAGAAAAATAAAAATTTTCCTAGCACTTCTGTTGATAATATTTTGTGTAACATAGCAGTTTAAAGAAAACATTTTTGCTTCAACACAACACAAAACCCAAAACCTTCTATTTTCTAACAGGACTAGCTATCTATTCAAACAGAAACTGAATACAATTTTTCAGCCTAAGAGTTACTTCTTAATTATCTCTAAAGCTCTGTATCTACAAGGCAGAAAGAAAGAACAGACTTGATTTCCAACTGGATTTTTTCTTGTTTCTATAGGTATCTCATGTAAAGCAGTTTCAGCCAAGATCAGACCAGACTAGTGATCAACTTCTGATAAAGGAGCACACCTTATCTCTTTTTTACAAAATACCTGTAAGAAAGTAGCAGCAATAAAGTAAAACCACAGACCTATATATTTTTACCAAAAACCAAGAAATCCACCAGAATATGCAAAGACTTGCTTGGGACAAAGGAAGAAGCATTGCATAAAAAGGAGAATAAAGAACTACCTTTCCCCTCACAACAAACGGAAAAGTAAAATGTATTTGTGGCATTTTCTAGCCCTGTCTCTTATGCAATGTCTGTAATGAAAAAACGGGGCACTGAAAATAAAGTCCTACTGAAAAACCCACTGCAGCAGCACTTTTCCATTTCAAGTTCTATTCAGCATAGCTACTGGCAGTTTACTACACCATATCAATCCAACATACAGAGACCAACCACTACTAGCACTTTGCCTCTGTAATATCACTGGGACATTATCTGTACTTTTTATTTTTGTTTCATGTGTAGTGCTGGCCTGCACAAACCTTAACAATGAGTCATTGCTTGCCATTACAAGAGCCGGGCCCAGTGACCCTGCCTCAGGACTTAACTGAGGAACTATCCTGAAAGCCAGCCTCCCTCGTGAGTAAGACAATCCACACCTTTGCTAACTGATGTGAGGAACCCCAGGGTTCACATAAAGGCTTTACCATGCTCTAAGGAGCCAATCTCTTAGATGCAGTGTTTGCTCTAAGGTGTTCATGAAAGAGAAACAGCTTCCACTTCTTTCAACCTCACTGCACTTCTCTGACAAGACGAAGTACTGGAACATGAAGGCAGTCATCAAAGAGGAGCACATGCAACCAGAAGGTGTGCAAGACAACACATGGGAGTATGTGAAGAACATACTGGAACTTCTATTTAGATTAATTTATCTAAAACAAACAAAACAAAGAAATCCCACCCAAAACCAAAGCAACACTAACAGCCCGGGAAATGAAAAAAAAAAAACCAAACAAAAAAACCCCAAAACAAAACAAACACAGAAACAACAACAACAAAAACCCACACAAATTCAGCTTTACAAACATTTAATGTATGGTTTGACACTGGTAAGCTCACTCAGTCCGCATGTCTGAGGGGATATATGGCAGGTGTGGGGTCCCAGGGGAAGTTTGTGCTCCACAACTCAGGGCAGTGACAGCAGTGCAGTCACTCCATTCCTTCTCTGTGCAGTAAGACAGACTGCAGCTTGTCTCTGCCTGGTTAGGGGGGTTTATGGATAGTATCACTTAGTTTTAATGAAACTAACCCTTATAAAATGGAGAAGTGGCTTCAAAAGAGTCCTGTAAGGAAACAATGGAAAGTAACACTAATACTGTGAGCGCAAGTGAACAACAAAATGGCAGAGCTGACACTTCTCCTCCTGCACAAACTTTTCATCAGCTACATTGCAAGGTAAAAAACAATGGCAGTCTAATGCCATTTGATACGAAGTTGGATACAAAAGATTTTCAATTATCAAGACTAGCTGAAATATTACATCCAGCCTTATTAATAATTACTCTCACCCTAAATGTGTACTGTGCCTTCAGATATTGGCCAATGGTAGCATGAAGTCACTACAATCAGCAAGTCATCTAAAAACTAACCATCTAGAACACAAAGACAAACCTTCATTTTCCCCAGCAATGTTTCAAGTCATGCAATATTCAACCTTGCACTTTACAAAATTTCACATAGATTAATGATAAATGTTTAGCAGCCTCTTTTGAGGTTATTTTACCCACAAGCAAGTGGAAAAAAAGCCACATGCCATCAGAGAATTTAGTTTTTGCTGCTGTAAAAATGGCTAAAATAATGCAAGGAAAACTGCAGTGACAAACTGAAGGGCATTCTTTGTCAGAAAACACTGTTGAAAGACACATAGAAAACACTGGTGAAGGTTTGAAAAGACAAGTATTAGAAGAAATCATCCTCTGTAGGAGGTCTGCTCTATGGCTGGATCAGAGTACAGATGCTTCTATAATGTCCTAGCTTCAGCTATTTGCTGCATTCTCTTTCAACAGCAAAATACACAAAAAACTACTTTTTGTGAGCCACTAAAGGAAATGTATTAGAATTATGTTATGAGCACTAAACCACTCCTTTAATAAAAAAAAAAGTTTTATGGAAAAACTGTAAAAATGTACCCAGCAATGATTGCTTTGACTGGAATAAAAACCAGAATCTAGTAGGGGTGATAAGATAGTGCAGCACAAATGAAATTCATCCACTGCATCAACCATAGGCAAGCTATTGCAGCAAGGAATCTAGAGCTAGTAGAGTACAGGTGTCCCTGATGTTCTTAGTTCTACGAAAACAAGACCACTAAATAGTAAAATACTTAAAATACTTTGTAATGAGATTGCGAGTGACCACAAAAAACTTTTATACCATGAGAGGTTCAACTGCTGAGAAACACTGTTAACCATGAATATTACTTTTTGGTGGGCTCTGGGGGTGTTGCTTGTTTGTTTGGAAAAGTTTCCATCACTATGTCATCTCGTTACGAAAACCAGTGCACGTCATATCTTATAAAAGTTATTGTACTCGTACACTTTAATGCTGGGAGATAAAAATTTCTAACCTATTTAAAAATCTTTCAAAAAGTTTCAGTGGATTTTGAGCCCCTTTGTTAAAAACACTAAAGCTGCAATCCCTTCAGGTTAATATGCAAGAACTGATGGACAGGGTAGATGGAAATTTGTAGAACACATTTACGAGGAACCTTTATATAATTAGTTGATGTGATTGAAAAAAGAGTACTATGATTTAGTAAGCACAGTCACAATGCAATTCTTCCACTTGAAGCCATGTATCTTTGCTATCTACCCTCTTCAGCTGTGCCAGTCATTAAAACAAGGTACCAAAATAAACTTAATGGAGAACTATACCTTCAAATCATTGTACCACAAAACATTAAACAAAGATTTTAACAAACAAAAATATCCTTCATAATTTTTTCAATTAGTGCTAAAAGGATTTTTTTCACCAATAAAAAAATCAACATTTGCAAATATTATTTAATTGTTATCTCATACTTTTAAATCTCCTATTTCTTGTGTATGTCTTATAATGTAGGTATTAGTACAGGTCTTACTACATGTATATAATTTATAAATGAACTATACATACATAAAAGATGCGTGCTTAAACATTGATAGGAGTACACAAACAAAACTTTTGGAGACCATTGCACTAAGTGATAAAAAACATAGAGAAGCCTTTCTTTCTCCTTAACCCCGTCATATTAAGCAAGCCTCAGCTACTAAAAATGAACATAAATCTGTAATCCCTTTTGCAGAATTAACTATGACTCTCTTCCACAGGAGCAGTAATTCAAATTAAATCCTAGTACGCTGGTTGCTAAACCTAAGAGTAAAGATGGAATTATTTAAGAAAAGATACACACATTGAACACACAGAGACATTCAAGAGCATTTACATCAGTCATCTCTTCAGAGTAAAGGGGGAAGGCAGGAACAAGAAATGCAGAACTCTAAAATTTCTCTTTAATTGCCCCTATCCTTGCTCTCAGTTACAGAAATTTTCACACAATTCAAAGAATGCTGGAAATAGTATGAAGTACCATGAGTACCATGTTTTGAGAACACACTCAGTCCTCACCAATGTGTTCACCTGTTACTCTGGGTACACAAGAATAACTTTTTCTGACACTGTTATTGCTGCCCTTCTCACTTTCTCTTACAGTGTCAGTACCATCCATAGAGAGAACAGATAATGCTTTTTTGCAACAGCCTTTGTTTTGCTAAACATTCTAAGGTGCCTAAGAAGAAGTGGAAAAAACAAGCAGGACTGAAGATGTAGTATTTCTTGAGACTGCTGTCCTGAAGCTGAAGTATAAGCCAGTGGAAATCAATGCAGAATTAGAAAAAAACCCAAAACCTAAACAGATTTCATTTGAAAAATGAGTGTCTGGTACTTTTCAGTTTTAGTACACACACATTCCACACTGCATTGTGACATACTACAAGCCCCTTTCCAAGTCCTTAAAACTCCTACATGGTGTAATACCTCCTCCTTTTTACAGGGACCATGGCACTGTGGATGTGACTGAGAAAATGGGCAACGGCATCAGAACTCCCAACACACTGCAGAGTCTGCCATCATCACTGCAAATTTAGGGAGCCTGTTTACCAGAGGTTTTGAAACACAATTGTTTGAGTTTCTGAAGTTCGTAGGAAACAAACAGAACTTTCATATAGAATTTCTAGTACCTCAGCTGACATTTTCTTAGCTGCTGAAATGGATACCCTAACAGCCAGATACACCAAGGAAAAAAATAATCATAACAGGCTTGAAAGAAGTCTAAAAGCTTTTTCAGAGGTTGACAACAATTAAGCTGTTACTTTAACAACTTGTATGAGCAGAAGTCCAGAAATGGATTAATCTTCCTTGAAGTGGAAAAGGAAAGGAGATGCAGAATAAGAAGAAAACATGTATATTTTCTGCAAATAACCACCAAGGCAAGTTCCCATTGCAAACCACGTGATAAGTGAAAGAATTTCACTGTAATAAAATTTGATTATTAAAATCATTGTTGCATTAAAGACAAAAAAACCCCTCTGTCTGATAGCAAGACAGTTTACTTGCATTAAAGAAACAGAACCTAAGTTCTACAATAAAGACATTAAAACATAAATTCAGAGAGATAACAGCTGTGAGGTAGTTATAGCACCCTTGATATCTTTCTTTTCCACTTTTGTCTATGGAACTCATTAATTTTATCTTTGTTTTTGAGGCACAGTCTATAAGCAATTTATTTTCCAGCCAGAGAGCTTTGACTGTCAGCTGATGTAGTCTGCTTAGGGTCCATAATTTCACTAACTTTCCTTGCAACAAGTAATGCCCATTGGTACAAAGTACCACCACTGACCTGCAGAAAATTAATCACCTGAATTGGTATTACTAATTACTGAGACTCTGGTATCATATCTCTAGGGGTAGAATGCAAGGAACATTACACATTTCCTCAAAGATGGACTGGAATACTGTCACAATTAGCTGCCTCCTGCTGTTACATAAAATATTGTCTCAGGAACAGCACTTCAGGTCCCCTCTCTTCCGAGTTACCCTTGCAGAAAAGGAGACGCAAAGTGTGTTATTTCTTGACAATTCCTCTTCCTTTATAGGCCGGGGTCTTTGCTTAAGATGCTTCCATTGGAAACAGTTCAACAAAACAGAAGGGTGGACACCTTGCCATGCTGCTGCAGACACTTAGGGTAGAGAGATGGTTTGAGTACAACTTAACCAGCCTTTTTTTGCCTTTTGTCTGTGCAGCTATATCCATTCTTCTTTATCTTCTGAAAACCCACCTGAATAAAACTAGGAAGTAAAAGAAAACCTTCACTATTTTTAGCTAGTTAGCATAAATTAGGCCTTCCTCTGTCTCTCCTTCACCCTTTCCAAACTTAGTCAGGAAGGTCTCTCTGCAGGATAGTCCAGAGCTGGAACTTGCTTTTCCTCACTCAACTCTTCTGGTAGAAAAGCCACACTTATATAATCAGGCAAATAGCCAGGACAAGACTTTGTTCTCAGGTAATTTAGAACATTTGTCATAAACCTGTGTTTGTCAAATTTACCCTGTTTTACTGTGTCACATCATGTCTCTGGTCTTGTACTGCTGACCTCTTCTAACCCACTTTACTTTGTGGTCCAGATTGCTTTTGCTTACTTTCTTCCCAGAATAATGGATTCCAAGTAGCCAAATGCCTACAGAAATGGTAAACTCTATCAAGACTATAACAGGAAGTGTAGATGGAAAGAACACAGCAAAGCAAGTAAAGCTACAAAAGAGAGATGTTGTTAATATAATAGCTACAGTAATACAATGTTTACTAAGAGTAACCATTAAAGACTGTTTATGCTCTCCTAGGCACTGCATTACTCAAAATAAAATTACTGCTTTCCCACGTCGTCCTTCCATGCATCACACAGGCCTTCTTCCCTCCTCCAGCTCCAAGCAAATTACATATATCACTTATTTAAAAAAAGAAAAAAAGTAATGTGAAACCAGCATTATATGTTTAAAGGTGCTCGTGCATAAAACCCCTTTTATTGCATTCACTTCATTCAACAGAAAAAGAAAAAATGAACACCCAAAAAGCCAAAATGAAAAGCCCCAAAGATAAACAAAAACAGTAGTACAAAGACTACATAACAGCAGACCACCATAAGACTAAGGAAAATAGAAACAAATACAATGGATAAAGCACCAGTGGTGACCTCCTCGGTACTGTTGGAGTGAGATGATTTCTCTACCATGCAAACAAACCACAGCAATAATGACAAACTTAGCTGTCACTAATAACTTCCAGTGGCAGGCAACAGTATATACTGAAAACGAGGAGGAGTTCTCAGGATGGAATTTCTACATGAAAAATTACAGTTTCACACATGCTGACAAACAGGTGTAAATTTCAGAAAGAGCACCTTCCAGGACATATACTTGAGAAACCTCTTACATCTATCCCTTGACAGTTGCATTTGTATAGCAGCACATGTCAAATCTGATTTGGTATGGAAGTTTAACACACTTTAACACTCTGTTCTTTTTTATAAACCTGTCTCTGGATACATCCTACATATTCACAACAATCATATGCTTGAAAGCAGTATTTATTTGCAAACTCCTTTGAAAGAAATGCAACATAGCTTAATGAAGGTACCAAAAGAGGTAACAGGTTAACACAAACATGAACTTTCTTTTCCCCAAACTACCCCCAAAAAGTACCTATGCAATCAAAATGGGGAAAATATTAAGGAGATGACAGGCTTAAAGCAAATATCCTGCCACAGAGCCATTAGTTCTTTTCAACAGTCTTAGGTTTAGCTTCACTAGCTTATCCGTTGAAACAAGGTGCCCCTGAGAGGATCATACAAGGAGGAACTAGACACTAGGAATACAAATCCTAAAATGGAAAGCTAAACAAGTCACCCTGCAAAAGAACTGGCTGAGTGTTTAGACTGCTGCGTAAGGGTTAGGGTAATAATGGATCCAAGAGCGGGTAAGTTTATCATCACTGATTTTAAGTGCAATCTTTAGGTGAAGTTATCTTAATCTTCTCTTTCAAGAATAGCAGAAAACAGTACCAAGTTAATAAAATAAGTTCAGCATACTAAAAAAGAAAGAGATTACTTTCTATAGGGTCTTTGAAAACTGAGATGACAGTGGACTTTCTGTTTTTTAGTTTAGTTGGTCGGTTTTTTTAAAACAAGCTGAAGGAAGGCAAGCATTTGAAGAGCCCATTCAAAATGCACAGAAATAACAGACACTCAATACCAAACTCCTAAAACTGCAAGTTCACAAGCAAGTTTCTTTAGACAAATATTATGTAAATGGGGGGTTGTATTTTATTTTTCCAAGAAATCTTCACTATTTAATTTGATTTAGATGCATAAGGAAGACTTATGCTATTTATCACTGCCAGTAAAAATGAGAGGACACAAAGAATATTATGTTGAATCTATCAGATGTTGTTTCCTCTCTTGTGCTGATTACCTACCAACTTTCACGACTCTATGAACCACACTGCAAGTCTCTGAGAGACACAAGTCATATATCTTAAGGGTACTAGAAGTTCCATGAATCCTTCACATGCAGGAGGTACCAGTGGTTCCCCAGGGGTCTACTACTCTGCTATGCAGCGTGATCAACCTTCAACATGCAGCTGGACCAAGAGGCAACACTACTATGTGTTTCCCAGAAGCTCCCTGTAATCACCAGCAAAAAAAGTATTGAATTTAATTGGGGGGAAAAAAAACCACACTTGAGGGGCCATATCTGGGTATGTCTGGTGTATACATTGCCAGTATCACAGAACTTCACTCTTGAACTTTTGAAGAATGAGAAAAAGCTTACATCAGCTAAAATCTTGAAACTCTTACAATGGTGGAATTGCATCTAAAATACGTGGAACAGGTATTTGCCATCCAGATAGGTTAGGCTAAAACCAGGACCTGGATAAACTCAGCAGGAGTCCCAAAGACAAACTTAGTACAATGACAGTTGCATCACAAGTTTAGAAGTTCGGTTTTTTTTTTTTAAGCTAGAAAAGTTTCTAGAAAAAAACTCCACAAAACTTAACAAACCCACACTTGGTATTTGATGTATGTTCTACCTGAACTCTGCCAAAAAAAAAGTGAAAAGATGATTTTAACTTGGATAGGGACACCATGCTTTAGTATGCTCAATTCTGTAAGAGATCATTCCTGATAAAGGAGCAATTTGCTAATTAAAGAGAAAAATACTGCTAACAGAATTGAAGAGCTTGCTTTATTACCTAGCTGTTTGCAGTAAGTTCTACCAACAGCTTTCTTTACCATTCAGGTGCTTCTGTTGATCTGAGAATTCCTGTGCAGCAAGTATCTATCTACACACACAGTTTTATGAACATGCTCTCTCTTGCTATATACACAGGTTTTTATTACCTATTAAACTACTAACAAAAATAAGCCAGAGTGTAATTGTGCTAAGTCAATCTCTGGTTTAACTCCCACTTAGATTTCAAGAAAGTGGGAACCTAAGGTCATGGCTTTCCATATATCTTTCTTCCTTCCTGTGGAAGGAATTTATATAGCAAATTGAAGCCTGCTGACAAAGCCTTTAGTCTTTACTTAATTACCTTCTGTGGTCCACAGACTATTCAATCCACAAAGTGAATTAAACACACTGAAATTACTATCTTCTCTTAAACATAGCCTTTAACGTGTGTGAAGACTTGTAAAATTCTTTGGTATAAGCAGCTGCCTTCTGCTTACTGCAAGATTGGGAGAACTACACCCCAGCAAGCCACCTTCCAGTTACACTGCACTGAACACATGCCTTTTTGCCTACAGAAAGGAAGGTCTGCTCAAGTCCTCTATACGTGGTTCTGCAGGTACACAGTAACACAGAGATAGGAAATCAGATTGTTATTCAATTAGCACCAACATTTCACTGCTGCAGTCCCTGTTCTACCTGGTGCTTGTCTTGCAGTTCAGGTATAACTGCCCTTCCTTGCTGATTAAGCTTTCTTATTACTATGTAACTTGAACATATCTATTCATGTTGAAGGTTGTAACTGAACTCCTTTCAAGAATGCTACTCAAAGATTCATTGCTTAAAAGTCAGCTTCTCAGAGTACTGCTGTAAAGTCTATGCCTCTACACTCACTTGCTGTCCAGATAAACAGTATCTGTGACATTTTACCTGGAGCTACTTAAAAATACTGGAGTAGTTCTTTCAGGTAAACAAGAAGCTGGAGAATAGAATCCACTGTGGTTACTGGACAGAAAGTAGAACACCAAGCAACCGGACTAGGTTACAGCGTTTACACTAGTCTACAATTTCTATCATGCTTGGTTCTAATACTGATCCAGAGCTTCAGAGGTTGCTGAAATAGGCAAGGAAAGTCCAAACGGTGTTGCCATGCACTTCTCCACTTGTAGCAAAACAAAAGTTCAGGACCAACACCTGAAGCACAGTTTTTTAGTCATCGAGACAGATGAACAGATGCAACCCTAGAAATACGTGTAGCAGTGTGGCAAACTGGTCATTCCCCTTACACACCAGAAAAAAAAATCACCTTCACAGCCAGACACAGTGAGTAAAGGACAGCTACCATTCCTTATCACACAGCTCAGCAGAGCATAAAGTCCGAGGTTTATGATCAGCCCCTTCTCCATCCCTCCTACTGCTGAGAATACTACAGGCCTTCCACAGCTTTCTGCAAGTCATGGTATTTCCACTAAACCAATGCAATGCTGTATCTTCTGCCTGTGTATTTTTGCAAATGCAGCCCTGATCCACTGCTTACCTTTCTAAAGTAGTGATGGTGGCTTCCCTACACCAGACTATACTATCAAGACTGTCACTCCAGAATGACAGTCACAGAAGTTTACACCAGACACCAAAGGCAAGTGAATGGCTTTACTGCACTTGTAAAATATTAAATTTGTAAACTGACACAAATTTTCAAAGACTTCTTGTAGCTATCACCAATGCCACTCTTCAGATTATCACTGTATGTGCCTTTGCCTCTTCGTTTTGCCTACTAATTCTTGAGTTTGATCTTCTTTGCAATTTATTCCTATCATCAGTTCTCAACTTTTTCTTCAGTTGTTCCAATTCCCTTCCTAGCATTTTGAATGGAGTGGGACCACTAGAAGCTTAGTAAACATATTCTGTTGCTGATCTTTACTTCCATTCTGTAAAATTCACATTTACAGATTTGAAGGCTAATTACAGCAACACTTCTGAAGTTACAGTTAGCTATCTGTCTGTAGCTGCAACTTGCTAAGGCAACTCCCCCGGAGTGAAAACCACCTGGGGTACGGGAAACCTACAAATGAAAGAAAAAAAATCCAAGACTAAAAACCAAGGGCAAGTCATATAAAGATATTCCTTATTATTTTAATAATGGAACTAGGTTAGACAGAAGAGGATTCCATCATCTAAAATGGAACGTTTTCACATTTCATTTACAAGAATGGTTTCCTGATAATACATGTCAAACATGAAAATAAGCTTTCCAAGACCTGCATGTGAATTAGGCTATGGGGTTAACAAGGGAGAGAAGCCTAGGAAGAAGCAGTTTTTTGCATTTAAAATCTTTTTGAAGCTTTAAGATGTGCTCAGCAGGACATTTAAGATGAAGGACAGTCTTTCCTCATAGGCAATGACCAAGTTTTGAGTACTATGCATCCTCCTGATACTTAGTTTTCATTAAGTTGCTGGGAGTTTTAGGATGTTTAACTGGTTTAGTCTTTTGAACTGCTACAGCTTTTAAGTAACTTTGATACAGTGGTATTTATGGGCAGTCACAATTCAATACAGCATAGTTTTTCCACAGATCTTTAGGTGGTTTAAGGTGGTTTGTTTCAAGTAGTAAGAAAATTCAAACACAAAATCACCTGACTTGTCCCAGGTAAGTTTCTTGGAAGTTTTTGTTTATTTTTGGTTTGTTTGTTTGTTTTTTAAGTAACAAGGAATATTTTGCCCCTTACTAGAAGAAATTTCAAACTTATTTGCTAACTGAAACAGTAACAACTTTGTTGGAATCAGAAATCTCCAAAAATTATGTATTATAAGTTACAAATTATTCACCAGATTGAAAGTTTACTGTCTTTCTAGCACACTCCTGTTTATAATAGGGAGCTTTACTAAAAAATACACAAGAATTATTAAAGTTTCTTTAATTTTGCAGTTCATAGATTTCCTTGTGATTTGCACCTAGAGTCGTCTGAGCAGTTCTCTCTTCCCCTTCTTCCCAATCCATTATACAGTGCTATATGCAAGCTTAATGGACAGCACATGATCAGTGATCAGTCAGCAATTATATTCTTCTCGCACTTCTTTACTTCAGGCAATAATTTAGATCTCTCTCTACCCAACTGGAAGTTTCCATAAGTCTGCAAAACACAGTTTTCTTTATGGCCCTCTGACTGACAGAATTAGCTAACCAGTTCAACAGGCTGTGATCAGAGAGAGAAGGGCACAAAAAGAGCACGGTCACAACTGCCTCTTAGAAGAGAAGTCTAAACCCCCCACCCCCCTCTTTTATTTGCAAGTTGACTTTTAAACCTTTAGTATTCATCATACTTCCAGTTTCAGAAATCTAAACTCTGTTGTGCAGAAGGAACTTTTAGAACTCAGAATTATTCTAGTAGGAGAACTGAATTCCACTCCTCCAAATTGGCTGTCTTCCTGCATGGATGCAGAGATGTTCTAATCAGGCTTTTGCAAGCATGTGAACACTCTGAACATGCTATAAGACTGTAATTTGACATTTGAGGACTGATTTTTAATTTTTAGTTAAAAACACAACTTGAAAGCAGTACTTTCACTTCAGATAACAAATATGAAGTTAGTACTTTTAGTTATACTACTCTGATAGCTCTGAGGAATAATAGAATCATGAAGTACTCCTTATCAAAAACTGAAGTGAACAAACCACTGCCCCACCTAGAGACAACCTAGTTAGGGTTTTATACAACACATATTATGCATGTGTGCCTTGCATTTTATGGAGAGTAGCTTTATTTTAACATTTTAATTCAATGTTTCAGCTTTTGACACTTCAGACACCTTTTTCCCCTCAAAGGAGTAATACTATTCTGTTGGATGCTGACCTGGCTTTAAAGCTACTTAAGATTTATTATGTAACACATATACAAGATCGTTCCCATTCTTAGCTGATGAAATGTGAATGAAGCACCTGCAAGAAAGCATGTCCAGTCCTCCTAACTATAAGCTGCTTGCCAAACACAAAGCTTTAGCACCAAGTTCAAATATAAACTAGTTTTAGTACACAAAATATAGGAGAATACTACACAGCCAAGGATAATTGAAATGAGCAAGTGCTTACCTTGACTCTCCACTACTGTTTCTTACGCTTTCTTCATCACTGTGCCCATTCATTGTAAATATTAAGAAGTTGAAAAGATAAATAAAAGTCCACTCAGGTTACAAGGTGGATATCAGGAATCCACTTCTTTGTACTCTGTAGGTCTTCCAGACTCTGTATGTGTTTGCTTCAGTGTTCTCAGTTGGTATTCAAGATTTCTCCAAAAATACCTAAGATAGTAAAGGAAAACATTAACACAAGTTAAAAGTATGTTTGCAATTAAAGAGATATCAAAAATAAGCTGTTTTTTCCCCACTAACAGTGAAAGAGGGCATCATGTTTGATGTTATGTCTGTAACTCAAAAATAACTTTTTTTGTGCTACCTGTGGACTGTTGATCATTTTATCACCATTTACTTGTCTGAGAAAAAAAATAATTTTTTTCCTGATGTGAAAACAAACAGAAAAGTTGTCTGCAGAGAACAGCAAGCCTTTATATTAGGCACACTTTAAAAATAAGGAAGAACTGAATAAAATACACAAAATGCATGGAAGACCTATCTAGCTTTTTGTTTGCCTGTATCTGGGTCCCAACATACATTTCTTTATGCCATTATGCTTCTTTAGGCAACTTTTCATGGATGGTGCTACAAAAATGGTGATTTCTGCCAAACCACCGGCTGCAGAGTAGGAAATGCTATGGGAATCACACTTTCTTTAGCACTGCAGCGTGAGAAGAACAGTTTACTGCACATTCGCACTACACCTCGTGGCTTAACTTTTGCCAAAGTATTGACTTCAGGAGGAAGCAAACCTAAATTCTAGAGAAAAAAAATGCACACGTAGGTAAAAAACCCCGTAAATATTAATGTTCTGCTCAGACCTACTTAGCAGAATGCGTTTCACGCACAAAACACAATAAGGTGCACACATAATGCAATTGTGGGAAGGCGCAGGGAGATAAAGCCCGTCCCAAATCACACCAGGGCGATCGCACGGCCGGAGCGATGATCACCGCAGACACACTCGTATCTCAGGCCAGCCACAGCCAGACCCCGACAAAGTTTCGTCCCACGGCAAGCGGGCCGCGGGTACCAACTCGCTGACAGCGGGGCAGGGGCTGCTCCTCCCGCCCGGCGGTGCGGGGGCGATGCGGGGCGGGCACTGCCCTCGCCGCGGCCCAGGCGGCTGCGAACAATGGCGAGCAGGGAGGGAGGGAAGGGGAGAGGGAGGGAGGGAAGGAGGGAGGGCAGGCCGAGGGGAAGGAGCGCCCGCGGCCCCCTCGGGGCTCCCGCGGCCCCGCAGCGCCCCGGGCGAACACGGCGGGCGGCGGCACAACTTTCTCCCTCGGCTCCCGCTCCCAATCCCAATCCCAATCCCAATCCCGCTCCCGATCCCGCGCAGGGCCGCCTTCCCTCCCGCCCGCCCTGCCTCCCTCCCCCGCTCCCGGCGCGGCCTGCACGGCCGCCCTGCCCGCAGCGCCTCCCAGGCCCAGGCCGCCCCGCTCGCTCCCTGCGCCCGCACCGGCGGCCCCGCACGGCTCCCCCCGACGGATCCCTCCTTCCTTCCCTCCCTCCCTCCCTCCCTCCCTCCCTCGCCGAGGGCAGCGGGCCGAGGGCAGCGGGCGGGCCGGGCCCAGCGCAGCTCCCGCGGCGCGGCCTTGGCGGGCCCTGCCTACCTGTGGGCCCGGCCCGGGGCCGCGCTGCGCCCCAAGGGGCCAGCTGGCTCGGGGCCCGCGGATCGCCCCTGCCCCTGCCTCTGTCTCTGCCTCAGCCGGTGCTGGCGGTGCTGGCGGTGTCGGTGTCGGGGCCGTGTCCCGCCGGGCGCCGAGGGCCCGCTCTCCGCGCCGCTGGAACAATGGGCCGCGCTGGGAGGGGCGCGGGCACCGCCGCGCTGGGCACAGCCGGGCTCGGCTCGGCTCGGCTCGGCTCCCCGCCTGCCCCTCAGGTGCTGCCGCCCGCCGCCATCGCAGCGCTGCGAGCCCGCCCTCCTCCGGCCCGCACTCCGCCCTCCTCCTTCCCTCCCTCCTCCTCCTCCCGCGGGCGGAAACCCCGGGCGTGATGTCAGCCCTGCGCCTGGGACCGGCCGGGGCGGAGGGAACGGGAGCGGCGGCAGCAGCAGGACCAGCAGCAGCAGGAGGAGCAGGAGGAGGAGGAGGAGCCCCGGCCGGGCAGGGTAGGGCAGGGCAGGGCAGAGCCCCGCACAGCGCCGGGAGGGCCGGCACATGGCGGGGCTCCGCGGCACACCGACATCCATCCATCCCTCTGTCTATCCATTCATCCATCTATCCATCCCTCCGTCTATCCATTCATCCATCCATTCCTCCGTCTATCCATTTATCCCTCTGTCTATCCATTCATCCATCCATCCATCCGTCCCTCCCTCCCTCGCTCCCTTCATTCCTTCATCCCTCTCTCCATCCCTCCCTTCATCCATCCCTCCCTTCATCCATCCCTCCCTTCATCCATCCCTCCCTTCATCCATCCATCCATCCATCCATCCCTCCCTTCATCCATCCATCCATCCATCCATCCATCCATCCATCCATCCATCCATCCATCCATCCATCAATCCCTTCATCCCTCTCTTCATTCCTCCAACCCTCCCTTCGTCCCTCTCTATTCCTCCATCCCTCCCTTCATCCCTCTCTCCATTCCTCCGTCTATCCATTTATCCCTCTGTCTATCCATTCATCCATCCATCCTGCCCTCCATCCATCCATCCGTCCCTCCCTCCTTCGCTCCCTTCATTCCTTCATCCCTCTCTCCATCCCTCCCTTCATCCATCCCTCCCTTCATCCATCCATCCATCCATCCATCCATCCATCCA
>JAWMRC010000082.1:385684-398496 GCA_035584755.1 Thripadectes ignobilis | reverse complement strand
TTGCAGTCACAGAAAATGCAAAATCTCAGAAAAGATCAGGTTGAAGGGAACCTCTCTTCCAGCCTCCTGCTCCAAGTAGGGTGAGTTTCAGATTTTGGTAAGTTTGCTCAGGATCTTTCATGAGCCTTGGATGAGAAGAATGTGAAGCTCAGCAGCTTCTTTCCATAGTCAACTACCATCACTGTGACCTCTTTTCTACCTGCATCTAATTGGGATTTTGTATGTTGAACAACGTAAGTTTTGCCTCTTGTCATTTTGCCGTGCATCTCAGAGAAGTGTCTGTCATCCCCATAAGTTTTGTACTTCCTATTTAAGGAAATGGAAGACCTCAATTGTATCCCCTTACTAAAATTGTCTGTTGTAGGCTAAACAAATGCATTGCCATGTCTTTCTGCCTTTATGTTGTGTGCTCCAGCCCCAGGTAGTCAAACAAAGAGCTTTAAGTTTAGGCGCAAACACACACACACATACATGCTCCCATTTCCTCATCTTGTCTTTTCTTAATATTGGTCTAGGTTTGGAAAGATAAACAAAGAGTAGTGAAGTTGTTGAGGTTATTTTTGCTGTACTTCCCTGTCATTTTTCCACAGCTGAAAGATGGAGGAAGTCACAGAAAATGCAAGAAGATAGAGTGTGAGGCAGCAAAAGGGGAACTTTTCCTTCCTTATTTTTTAAGGCCCAAATGTAAAATGGTGGAAAAGAAATCAGTAGAAAAGAAGCAAAAAATTCCATCTGATTTTGCATTTCTCATTTTTAAAAGTATAATTTAGGTTGGATTCAAAAAACATTGAATTCTGGTGACCTGGGATTTCTATGGTATTCTTTGATTTTGTACAGGCTACATATATATGAACTGATGTTTCCGTGACTCCTCTTTTCTCAGAAAACAGGCTTCCCAAGTTGGCTGACTTCCCTTTACACTTAAGACTACCCCATTTTACAAGAAAAATAATGGCAAAAATTTAATTGTTCAAGGAGCACTAGTAATTATGGTTCTCATAAGGGCTGGCCACATAGGACAGGTGCTGCTGCTCCAGAATGGTCCAGATCACTCCCAAATTCCAATGGAGTTTGGTCATACAGAACTGACAAAGAGGGAATTCACCATAACAGAGCACAGATGGATACTGAAGTGGGAAAATAATTGTGTTTTAGAGGATATATGAGTCTTTCCATTTTTGCATTTTGTTTTGTTTGGGGTTTTTTGGTAAAACTTTGGTTTTCCCATATTCTTTTAGCGTAACAGAATTGAAACCTAATGCTGTACATAGGAAAATAGCCTTATACTTTATTTAGAGTCATAGCACTAAAAACACAACTCTAAGTGAACTATTGTAACTGCAACAATTATCTGTTAAAATGTTGGTTGCTGTGGGAACCCTGTAGAGAGATCAGGGGGTGGGATCTGATCTTGAAGTGTTCAACCATTGTGTTGATTCAGTTTACTTCGATAAAACTTTAACTGGCACATTTGAATCCATTACTCAACTTCATTACATTCTTTCAGGGAATAGAACTGTGCATGTAAATGGTTCTGAGTAGCCTTCTTTATTATTTTAAATTAATTTTAATAATGTCATGATATATCACATCAAGTTACTTCTGCAGAGAAAAGACAGGATTATGATCTCAGGTCAGAAATCTCATTTATCCTTTTCTCTTATGTGAAAAAATGCCAGGACACTGGGGATATTGTGTTTTGTACCTTCATTTTGTTTAGTAAATTGCTTTTGGACAATATTTTCATGAGTAGAAGCAAAAGGTGAACTTCATAAACTCTTTTTAAACTTCTAAGTTAGCACAATGATATCTTGTACCACACATGTGAAAAAAACCTGTCCCATATATCTTGTTGAGACATTATTATACAAACCTAGCAACAGCAATGTTTTATTCATCTTTAAAGCATATAAAAACTGTGATGGTCACAGGCCTGTGCAGTGCCTATATGTGTTCTATGGAGAAAGACCAGACTCCTGGGATTCAGGGAGCAAGCCAAAATTTTCCTTCTACATTTTCCCTTAACATGTGAACACACATTTTGCTTTCTATTTTGCAGTATAATATTAAGACAATTTTAAATAAAACTGAGAGTATAGCTTATTTTCCAAACACCATATTCAACAGCTAGATGAAAACTACTGAAAGTTGTATTATATCTTTATTTCCTCTAGAAAGTCAATGAGTAATATCCAGAGGGGGCTCAATGAATATTGGCTAAGATAAAATAGAATAAACCTTAGTGTTACTTCTTTTGTTTGGATACCAATCTTAGAAGTTTTTCAAAAAAATCTTGTCAACAAAAAAGAAAAACAAAGAGTGACCTTTAGAATTTTCTTTCCTCACACTAAACAGGTATTTCTGATTTTTCAGATTTTACTGCCCAGTCCATTTGCTATGCTGTTACTGAGACTTGCATATTTAGGCTGATTTCTGGCACTGCCTCATTAGGAGGTTCTACTGAGATTATGCTGAGTTTCAGAATCTCCTCAAATTCAAAGAATCTTACTAATAGTTTCTACCAACCTCAAGCCTCAGCAGTTAACTCCAAATCAGTACCCCACTGGCCTCTGTCTGCTACTCCTGTAATTCCAGTTCTTCAACATTCTCCTTCCCTTCTCAGCCTGAGGGAGTACCATGCATTTCACAGCAGGACCACACTAAAATGGGTGAGAAAGTAGGGTAGGCAGCCCGAAAGGCTGAGATTTAGCAGAACTGAATATGTAGCCCTGGGCCTTATTTACTTAACTCTATTTACCCTTTTCTGAATACTCAATTATTAATTTCCTTCTGGACTTTCCTTTTATGATTTTGGTCCCTTGATGTCAGGGTGCATAATTACAGTGAAAGCTGTTCAGAGTTTCAGCCTCTTCATGATGCGACATGACCAGAAGAGATAACCTGAGAAAGTTGCAAAGAGCTGTTCATGTTTCTTAGCTGAAGTATATTTTTACACACATCACAGTAAGTGGTATTTTTGTGGTAGACTATCAAGTCTGGCAAATTTCAGCTTCAAATATTCCTAGATTAAAGATTGTCTGCAAAAAAAAAGTCAGGTTTTTGCAAATTTATGGCACAGAAATTTTAACCTCACCAATTAGAAGAAGGAAATATCCTAAGTAAATCAACCCAGGATTTTAAAAGTAGAGGTGTTCAGCGACCTGAATTGTTACTAATAGAGGACATCTGAAAATATTGTCATGCTTCCCCTCCCCTCCCTTTCCTTCCCCTCCCCTCATCAACTGACAAGAAAATAACCCACAGTTGTGGGTTGACCCTGGCTGGATGCCAGATACCCACTAAAGCCTCTCCCTACTCCCCTCTGCAACCAGACTGAGGAGAGAAAATATAACAAATGGTACATGACTTGAGATATATGCACTGGGAGAGATCACTTACTGATCACCATCATGGGCAAAACAGACTCAAAGCGGGGACATTAACTAAATGTATTACTAACAGAATCAGAGCAGGAGAATGAGAGTAAAACACCTTTCCCCAGTTCTCTCTCCTTCCAAGTTCTACCTCTTCCCCCTCCAGCGGCACAGGGAGACCTGTAATGGGGGTTCTAGTCAGTTGTTGTTTCTGCTGTTGCTCAGGAAGAAGAGTCCTTCCCCTGCTCCCCACAGGGTTCCTCCCACAGAAGACAGTCCTTCGAGAACTTCTCCAGCATGAATCAATCCCATGGGGAACAGTTCTTCACAAACTGCTTCAACATGGGTCACTTTTACATGAGGTACAGTCTTTCAGGCACAGGCTGCTCCAGCGTGGGTTGCCACAGGGCCACAGGTCCTACCAGGAAAACCTGCTCCAGCACGGGCTCCTCTCTCTGTGGGTCAGCATGGGCCTCCATGGGCTGCAGGGGCATAGCTACTTCACCATTGTCTGCACCATGGGCTGTAGGGGAACCTCATCTTCAGTGCCTGGAGCACCCCCTCCCCCTCCTTCCCTACTGATCTTGGTTGTCTTCATTGCTCTTCGCTCTTCTGTTGCTGCAATTTTCTTCTGCCGCCCCCAACTTTTTTTTGGCCTTCTTAAATATGTTATCATAGAGGTGTTACAATCATTCCTTATTGGCTTGGCCCTGGCAAGTGGTGGGTCTGTCCTAGTCAGCGGTGGGTCTGTCCTTGAACCGGCTGGCATTGGCTCTGCAGGATATGGGGGAAGCTTCTGGCAGCTTCTCACAGAAGGCACTTATGTAGCCCCCATCTACCAAAGCCTGGCCATGCAAAGCCAATGCACTCACACTGACCATAAACATAGTTTCAGAATTACCTTTTTTTTTATTTTGTTTTGTTTTGGTATTGGGTGTAGGAGGTTAAAACGGCAGGTTGAAATCCTACCTATTTTTAAAAATTTTTATCAGATGCAAAGGTGACAGTAAAAAGACTACTTTGGGAAGATCTATTGGGTTTCACATATCAGCACCTATGAGAAAGAGCTGCCAAAAGTGAATGATTTCATTTTCTTCGTGGATGACAAGATGACCATATCTGATCAACATCTCATCTATTTACCAGGGATGTTGTCCCTTATTGTCATGGTTTAGGAACAGCATCCCCTCTCCCTTTACTCCATCTGCTCTAGTGAGAGACAAAATGAAGAGATTACAGGCTAAGATAAGGACAATTTATTGGAAACAGCAATGAGATAAGAAAAGAAACAGTAACAGCAACAGTACTAATAACACCAGCGTACAAAAGAGAGGGTGTTTTACATTCAAAATGCTCACTTACCTGACACGACACAACTCTGAGACATTGAACAAAATGGAGGCCTGACTCTGTGTGCACACTTTTTATTCTGACCACAAGCCATGCCTCCTTTCTTTTCAGAAGTGAGAATCCCTTACTTTGCCCTTCACTGATGATGTGAGGTGGTCGCGAATAACAACCTAGACACACCCACGTGGCTCCAGGGTCCACCCCCTCAAGTTACTGCAAAAAATTAATCCTGCCCTTGGCCGAATCAAGGGCATTATCCATCCCTTATTCTATACCATATGTCGTGCCTAGATCCTACCCCTTCCAGCTATATCTATATATATCATATATATATATATACATATACATACATGTATATGTATACATATACATATACATGTATATGTGTATGTATATACACATCAGCATAGCTATCACTTTTGCATTCAATGACCATCCCTCTGAGAAGTCTGTTGAGGTAATTTGCTCCACAACCATGGGTTCGATCTGTCCTAGATGTCTTCCAGGGCAGGAGAGTTAGTGCGTTGTTGGCATGTTGCAAGCTGCATCAGGAGATCACAACTAGTGTATATGGAGTAGTCCATACTCATCGTCCATGGTAGTTATGACATACAGTGGCAGTGTCATTCAGCAACCAATATTAAATATACAAGTCAACATTACAGACTGTCCTCATCTAAAAATCAAATCTCCTTAAGGTACACATAGTGTTTTCCCACCTCTCTGCATTACCCACCAAGTGCACCAGGTCTTTGAGCAAAAAGATTCCCACAGATGTATTTGCCTTTGCCTGAGGCAGGACAAATCCAAACTGTCTTCCTTAACATATTTCTCATATGCACCACAGCGACTTTGTCCCCTTCTATGGTATGTTGAGTTTTTTACTGGGCAGGGTCACCTCAATTTGTAGAGCCTCAATGTTAACTAACCAGGTAGTCTTCTCTAAATGTAGATCGCATTTGAATGTTCCACCACCCATTGCTTTCAATGTGGTTTTCAACTGGCTGTTGTACCATTTAATTTTCCTGGAGACTGGTGCATGATAGAGAATATGATATATCCACTCCATACTGTGCTCTCTGGCCCAAGTGTCTATGAGGCTAATTTTGAAATGAGTCCTGCTGTTTGATTTAATTTTTTCTGAGGTGCCATTGTTGCCAAAGGACTTGCTTTTCCAAGCCCAGGATGGTGTTCCGGGCGGTGGCAAGAAATACAGACCATCCAGTCATTGTTTCCACAGTTGTGAGCATGTAGCGCTTGCCTGGAAAAGTAATAAAATCAACCTGCCAGGCCTCCCTGTATTTTAACCATTGTCCCCCATACCACAGAGGCTTTGCCCACTTGGCCTGCTTGACTGCAGCGAATGCTTCACAGTTATGGATATATGGAGATAGTGTCCATAGTTAAGTGCACCCTTGATTGTGAGCCCATCTGTATGTTGCACCTCTTCCCTGATGACCTGAGGCATCATGGGCCCACCAAGCCAGAAATAATTAACCCTTATGTTGCCAGTCCAATCCACATGAGACACTTTACTCTTGGCAGTTTGATCCAGCTGTACATTGTTGCAATGTTCTTCAGTAGCCTGACTCTCAGATATGTGTGCATCTACATGACACACTTTTACAGCCAACTTGTCTACCTGGGCAGTGATCTCTTACCATAATTCAATAGCCCAGATAGGTTTGCCTCTGTGTTGCCAGTTGGTCTTTTTTAACTGGCCTAGCTACCTCCACAGGGCACTTGCTCCTATCCATGAATCAGTGTGGAGGTAGAGCGCTGGCTATTTCTCTTGTTCAGTGATATCTAAAGCCAAATGGATGGCCTTCAGCTCTGCAGCCTGACTTGATCTATCTTGTCCCACCATGGCTCCCAGAACTTGCCAAGTAGGACTCCACATGACAGCTTTCCATTTTTTATATATTCTTACAATACAGCAGGAACAATCAAAAAAGCATGTTGCTGTTCATTTTACTGGTAGCTGATTATATGGTGGGGCCTCCTCAGCACATGTCACCTTCTCCTCCTCTTCTGATGATAATCTAAAATTTTCACATTTGGGCCAGTTTGTCATGACTTCCAAGATCCCAGGGTGATTGGGGCTTCCTATTCAAGCTTGCTGTGTGATCAGCATAATCCACTTACTCCACATCACATCAGTGGCATGCTGTGTGGAAGTTACTTTCCCTTTGAAACATCCAGCCCAGTGCTGGCATTTGGAGTGCCAGGAGGAGCTGTGCTTCTGTGTCAATCATTTCTGAAGCAGCTCAAACTCCTTCATAAGCTGACAGTCTATCTTTTTCACTTGGGGTGTATGAAGTAAGATACCTGAAATGCCAGGCAGTGGAAGAACTGTAGGAAAATTTATTTCTGAAGTTGAGAACTCTAGACTTAAAAGAACAGTGCTTCAAACACCAGGCTTCAAACATACCCCTTGCTCTTCTCAGGGCTTTTATAATTTTTGGTGCCCACTCTAAGGGGGGCCTTCAACATGTCTGTAGACTTCTCTTTTTCTCACGACAGGAGCATTTCTCTGGAACGCAGGAGGAAAAAAAACATCTAAAACTGTCTCTGGGGAAAGATGTGTCTTCTAGGTGGAAAAGCTGCATCTTCTGGGCAGGAAAATTCTCGAGTGAAAAGCCCTTATCTCCTCTAAGTAAAGTCCTCAGAAAGGGTCTTTTAACCTTACAGGGTGTAAAAGGCCTCGGATCATTTGTATACCTGACTCCAGAACTCCAGGGGTTGTTTTAGAGTCTTCCCAGGTACTTTTCCCCAGAGATTCCAGAAGGACAATTCTCCTCAGCTGCAGCATAGAGTACATTTTACATATCTTGTCCTGTCCTGACTGGCCCAAGGGCTACTGCATGAACAATTTCCTGCTTAATTTGTTCAAAAGCTTGTTGTTGTTCAGGACTCCACTTGAAATCATTCTTTTTTCCAT
Source organism: Thripadectes ignobilis (assembly GCA_035584755.1). NCBI lineage: Eukaryota > Metazoa > Chordata > Aves > Passeriformes > Furnariidae > Thripadectes > Thripadectes ignobilis. The sequence goes on along the minus strand of JAWMRC010000082.1, from coordinate 390,831 downwards.
GTCACATGACAGAAGAATAGCAACCTAGACATCCCCACATGACTCCAGGCTCCAGCCCCTCATGGCCACTGTTTAAATTAACCCTGTACTTGGCTGGAACTAAGACACTTATCTTCTAAACTCTTCCTTGTCCATTCCCACATTCAGAAGAACAAGAAAATGTGGCAGGGGGCATATTTGCATGAAAAAGTATCTCCTGAAAAAAACCTCTGACAGAAAAGAAAGCATATGAAGATGCAAGCAGGATCAGGTCATCCAGCAGCAGTATGGAGTCCAAGCATATCTGGATGCAGTTAAAAAAGCCAAAGCTTGTGTGACATTAATTTTGGAGAGATTGTGAAAGGCAACAAGAAGGGCTTCTACAAATCCTTCAGTAACAAAAAGAAACATGAGGAAAAAACATGCCCCTGATGCTGCATGGGGCAAAGAACCCCATGACAAAGGGTGTGGGAATTGCTGAGGCGCTTCCTGACTTCAGAAATATCATGTCTCTGAGTTCAGTGGAAATGTCTGGAGTAATGTGGATTTACACCTCAGTAAAGGAAGTGTAGTTAGGGAAAATTTAAAGCAGGGAACGTAAACAAATCCATGAGATCTGATGAAATATAACCACAAGTGTTGAGGAGATGAACAGTGAAAAGGCAAATCCAGCACAACTGTCCTTGGAATGTCATGGTAATTAGAGGAGTATGGAAAGAAAGAAAAAGTCAAGTGCAAGGACAAGGAAACTATAGACCTGGGAAGGCAATGGAACAAATCCTTCTGGGAGTAATTTCCAAAGATATTAAAGACAAAAAGATGATTTGGAAAAGTCAGCTGTCAGTGGGGAAATCACGCCTAACAAACATGATAGTCTTCTACAAATGAGTTATTTGTTCAGTGGATGAAGGATAATCAGTGAAAATCTTGGCTTTAGAAGATTTTCAGCACCTATAACATCCTTGTTGACAAATAAATGAAATAGGGACTAGATAAGTGGATGATGAAGTGGATTGAAAAAAAACCCAGTTACAAGTGTTGCACCCAAGGGATCAATACGGTGGCCAGTACTATTTAGCATTTTCTTTAACAGCCTAGATGACTGGAACAGAGTGGCACTTTGCAGATGACAAAAAGTTGGAAGTAATGGATAATACACCAGATGGTTGCACTACTATTCAGAAGGACTTTGACAGGCTGGAGAACTGAACTGACAGGAATCTCATGAAGTCTGGCAAAAGGAAATGCCAAGTCCCATCCCCAGAGGAAGAAACCCCAAGCACTGACATGTACAGGCTGAGGACTGACCATCTGGTAAACAGTTTTTCAGTAAAGACCCTGGAGGTGTAGTAGACCTAGTGAAACATGAGCCACCAATGTGGCCTTGTAACAAATGTGGCCAGCAGCACACAGAGCTGCCCTAGGAAGAGCAATGTCAACAGGTTGAGGGAGGTGATGCCACCCCTCTTCTCAGCACTGGTAAGCGCTCATCTGTATCCAGTATCCTAGTTAAGACAAAGACCTTGTTGGAATTTGCACTGGCCATCTGACTGTGTGAAATAGTCCTTCTTGAAACTATGAAAGTGACATAATTTCTCTCTAAAGCAGCTTTTTAATTTGGTAAGATAAAATATATCTATGTGAAGGAAGAAATTATTCTCAAATATCTTCAGCTGCCTAAAGGTTCTGGATGAGCTTCCTATTCTCATCAACTGAGAGAGACAGAGATGTCAGAAATTGAGTAATTCCACCAGTCTTAGGCATCTGTCTCAGAAGAGGATAAATCATCTTCCATTTATAACTTTCTCTTTGTGCTTGAAAAGTGAGTCTAGAAAAATGGTTAAAACTATATGCACTGCTTTTACATGGCTAAAAATAGGTAAATTTGATTCCAAACTGAGTGCTTATGCTAATCAAACATAATTAATTTGGGGTTTTTTTTGTTGTTTTTAATAAAATGATACAAATTCCAGTAATGTCTGAGAAAGCAACATCTGCTCATAACATTTATCTAGTTATTGATCCATCCAAGTTATTGATTTATGGTCTGGACACTACAAATAAAAGATGTAAATTAATCACAAAAAAATAGATTCTGATCATGTTCTCTAATTCATACTTACTAAGGTCTTTCTCAAGTAATGCTTCTTTAAAAGTGTCGTCTATCCACCCCCTTATTTAAGGCTTCCTTCTTAAGAGATAGATGGGTGTAGAAATGTGATTCATTTTGCTGTATGGAAACAACATTATAAAGTGAGGTCTAATTGAAATAACATGCATTGAATAATAAGGATCCTAGTACAGCTTTCAGTATGTGTTTCATTAAAAAATAATATGAACCAGGCCAGACAAGAGCACTTTTGAAAAATGAGGTTACAAAACCCCCATAAATAACAAAAAATAGGGTATCTTTCTGGGGAAGGTTTTGAGAAGGATGCAACAGAAATCTGAGCAAATCAAATCTTATTTAATATCTTCAGCAATGATCTGAAAAAGGCAGGAGGTAAAACATTAATGAAATGCATTGACACAAATAAATCCTGGCGACTGCCAAAAGCCAGGCAAGAAAGCTAAGAGAAGTTAGAGAACACTGAACTGAAATGATGTCCATACAGTGCTATCTAAGCATGTGGTATAAAATAAAGTGCCCTTAAGAAGAAATGAAGAAAGTAGTGGACTAATCCACAGTAGAGTCACAATATAACATTGCAAGACAGCAAAATTACTTTCTTGATAATTTTGAACAGTGACATAGGACTACATTTGGGCTCTGTTTTTCTATGGAAATATGTGGTCCATTCTTGACTCTTGCCAAGCTCTTGGCCACAGGAATACTTTTTGGCAGTAGGTTTCACAGGCTATCTATGAACTCAGAGACTTAATCTGTTTTAAAATGGATGTGTAATAATTTAATTCAATACCTACTTTTTGGTTTGAGAAAATGTTAGGAGATCTTTCTAATCATCCTTCAAATGATCTCTTTTGAACTGAGATGACATTCAATAGCTGATGGCTTGGTTATTTTTTCAAAAAGAAATAGATAATACGAACTATTTCTACCATTTTGTTTACAACAGAAAAGAACAGTTGTCTTTTTCGGAGAATAAGGAAACACATGAAGGAAAAAAAAGAGGTGAAACAAAATTCATAAGGCAAATTCATCAAATAAGCTGACAGTGCCACAAAAACCACCCCAAAACAATTTTTCTATCAGTACATCCAAGCAAATCTCTGAAGAACCCATCTCCCATCCCAATATCTATAGTGTTAGATATTTCAGAAGGAAAGTGAAACAAACATATGATTTTTCTTTATCTCAAACTCCTGCTATAGCTGTCATTGAAAATACAACCTTTTTAGATTATGTTTACAGTATGATGCTGGTAACATAAAGCAGGGAGCTAAGAGAACATAAGACTAAGAGATCAAATGAGCCCCAAGCTGATTTAGTACGGAAAAAACCCCAAAACAGCAAAGTCCCAAAAAGCCACACTACACTGTCACTTATTTCATTGTTGATATACCAAGATTGAAATTATGCAGGCAGACAACACATGTGGGATGTTGTCTGAGAGGAGAAACTTGGAAAAGAAGCCCTAAATGTAGAACAAGGGCTTTTCTCCCGTTTCTGCAGCTTACTTTATCCTGGTAGCCACAAACCTTTCTTTTCTTCCTCCTTTCTCCACCACATTGCAAAATTGCTTCCTACCTGCTTTTAGAGAAGATCCTGCTTGCTCTCTTGTGTCTGGTGGGTGCCTGGAAAAGGAAGAAATGTAGGAAAGTGACAAATGATGGACCGAGTCTTGGGACAAGTGGCTTCGAAGTCTTTTGTTATACCAGTACAGAGGCTGCAATGATAATGTAACAAATATTGATGCAAGTTGGACTTGAATTTTTACTAATAAATGCTATTAACCCAAAGTCCCTGCCTGCAAGCAAACATACAGCCTGATCTCTCCCCCTTTCATAGAGCATGCTGGTGGACTGTGTACTTTGCTGTAGCCTAATTTACTAACAGAAGACATTCACTTAACTTAGTATTTTTCAATGTCTGTGGCAACTTGAAGAGCAAACTGAGCCACTACTGCAACGAAAGATGAAAGGTGCTGAATAGTGACCAAGATTCACTGTGCATTCACTTTGCATGAGCTTCCAGGATTTGTCTGCTTTTTCTATCATGTACATTTATGCATTCCTTTAAGCAGCAACATTTCTCCAATACTAAATGGGACATTTTACAACATGAAAAGGGCACACACTACTACTTGCTTCAAAACTGTCTTTCACAGATTTTATGAAAATCTGGGCTAATGTTACCCACAGACAGTCAGACCCTATTCTTCCTAGGAAATTTACAGTAACACTTACACTTGACTTAAAAAAGAGATGAGTTAGAAGAGAACCACATTCCTGACACTTCTTACTTTGAAATCTCGGAGAAATTGCATAAAACTGAACATTCAAATCAGGTGGTGATATAAAAAAATAATTCTTTAGACCTAAGTCTAAACTTAGAACAGTCTAAACTTAGGCAGAACTGATGGAGAAGATAGCCACTTTCTGAATTACACTTATTCTCCAAATCATCCTCTGGAGTCTAGATCTTTACAGAACTTGAAGGCTTACCTTGCCTCATCCCTTCTCTCTGTCCCAAGGACTGAGGCCAGCCTTTGTGGAGCTTGTACCCTTGCAAGAGTGTTTTAAAGTTTCTATTATAATCCTTACCTTATTTTTAAAAGTGGTAATGACACAGAAATTGCATGGTTGGCACTAAAAAATGTTCAGCATTAAGGAAAAATGTAGATGCTCAAAAACTCATACATGTATTCCAGGCTTTTTTTTAGGAAAAAATGTTTAGGCATCAAGTTATTTTGCATTGAGTAACTGGTAACAATATTACATATTTCTAAGAAAGTTCTGGTATAAACAATATATTAAAAATAATCAGAAATTACTATGTACATTTTCTGCTTATACCTTCAAAACTGAACAATTAGAGCAAATGAACAGTGATCATTTAGACAAAACTAATGCCTTGTGTACTGTTGCCTGAAATCCTGCAAAAACAGACACACTGCACAAAATTAATGGAGATATTACCTTTAATGTAGATCCGGGCCTGCTCTGATCCTCCGAGCACGGAAGACCCGCAGCACCGAAAAGTTACA
>JAWMRC010000082.1:343563-365084 GCA_035584755.1 Thripadectes ignobilis | reverse complement strand
GGTGCTCCAAGCCCCGTCCAACCTGCCCTTGGACACTCCCAGGGATCCAGGGGCAGCCACAGCTTCTCTGCCCAACCCGGGCCAGTCCCTGCCCACCCTCCCAGCCACCAATTCCTGCCCAGTATCCCACCTAAACCTACACAAAGCAGATGGGATGAAACCCAAATGCCACACAATCCATGTAAACCTCACTTATGAAACACAGTCCCAAAACACTTATTCTCTTGGGGTTTGCCAAATGCTGCACTTTCAGTGCAAGAGCTCAGGCTGGCCACCTGCAGGAAGCTCGATTAGCAAGACACTACTCACAGCTAGTAAAATGGGAAGATAAATACAGCTGGCAATCTTCAATTCAAAAGTATGGCTAAGGCAAAAAACAGTCAGATACATTCCTTAGAAAGCCTTCAGCAATTTGTAGGACAGCTGGAAGGAGCCACGTGGCAATACAAGGAACCAAGAAAACACTATGGCACATAAAGCAGACTGAGACATTACATACTTACACTTTTAAAAGTACTTTAGGAACAATTTCAAGGACCTAGAATCTAGCAACTACAAAAACACCAGTTCAGAATGATTTTTTAAAAAAGAGAGAAAAAAAGAGAAAAACACTCTTACTCTCTTCCTCAAGAATCTTAACTTTTCCTACACCTGGTCAAGGATTTTGTTGCCCAGTAATCCCTGTTGTTTTGAGCAACACTTTTATGAGCTGAGATACCAAAGATCATTTTTCAGGCCCGGGTCTGAGCGGCCAAAAATATCTCTGTTTAAAGTAATAGTGTTATGCTGTTTGACCAGGTGGGCAACATGTTTCCTGTTGTGCTGCAGCACAGTAAGCAGCCACTTCCATACCCAACAGAGCCTGGAGGTTACGGGGTGAAAGCTGGTGTGTGGAGCAGGTGGAGAGGGAGTGAACAGAGACAGCCACGATGCCAGCCCTGCCCCAGCTCACCCTGGTGCTCTGCCCCCTCCCAGTCCCCCTGCAGGGGCACTGGGGGTGCTGGTAAGTGTCCCTCACTCCCCGGGAAGGGCAGAAAGGTGCTGGTGTACTCACTGATGGCTGGGGCGATTCCACCCACGGATCCTGGCCCGGGGATGTTCCCTGCCACGGCTGCAGCCTGAGCAGCAGCAGCAGCCTGGGCAGTGGCAGCCTGCTGCTGCATCTGGCGGTGGCACTGGCGTAGGTCAAACACCTTGGAAAGGAATTAAAACGTTGATCTAGTCACACTTGCCAAAACCAGTAAAGGAAAGGATCCCTCAGCCCCCACCCCCGATAACCTGGGCCTTTCTGCTTTCCCAAAGCAACTTCTACAGCCTCAACACAGGCAAACCTTCCCTGAGCAGTTTGATTTCCGACAGAAATAATCCTTTAGAGCTGGTTCTTGGAGATTCTGCTCATGGTGTTACCACCACTGGAACAGCAGAGCCTGCCTGAAGCAGCACCTGCTGTGGAACGGACGGCAGGATGATTAAATAAATAAAAACTCTACATCCCCACCCATCTACAGGAAGATTAAATTCCAACCTTTTAGTCAAATAGGCATATAAGTTTAAGAACAAATAAAATATATATAAATAAATACAAAACAAACAACTTTGCTTTACTGAACTGTGCTAGCCTATTTAAAAGAAGTGCCAGTAACTGACAGGTCTGAGGCTGCAGGTTTCCAGTTCATGGCATTCTACATCTCTGTGATCACTAATCACTATTTGCCATTAATTAATGTACAGGAACTCTGCTTTCATAGCAGAAAGCTCACATACAGAGGTTGGTGGGGTTTTTCTTCCACCTTCACTGAATAATTGGCATGCAAAACTGATGTTAAGAAAACGACCCACTGCAAATCTCAAGCAGTTTATTCCAAGACTGATTTTTCAAAAAACAAAGTTTAAAGCCTGGCAGAGGCACGTCCAGGTAAGAACCTCCTCAAAATAATTTGTTTCCCTGCAACTTTCTCTGACCTGTGGATCACTTTGCTCTTTGTAACACCTGATCACACACTTCACACTTCCACTGAATTTATACATACTTTCCCCATTTTTCTTGTTTTGGAGAAAAGAAACAGACAACCTATGCTAAAAATTTTAGCAGCAGTTAATTTAAACCTAAAAATACAACAAACTGCTGTCGAGATTGTGATGAAACACAAAATGAATTACTTTTGTAGTACCCAGATGACATTCTCAGTTTGGAGTAATTTTTAAAAGCCATTTTAAGTGACGTTTTTAGGGGTTTTTAAAGCAAAGTTACATTTATTCCAGTGCCTCATGGCCTTCCTAACGTTTCCAAGAATGAAATACGTGCCGTTTCCCCCGCCCATTTTTCACCTGGGAGCAGCAAACCAACCTTTATGTATGCACTTGGGTAAATCTTGTGCACAGCATCCCCCGGGGCACGTCCTGCTTCCCTGTCCAGGTAGTAGCTCTGGACGAAGACGGCGTGGTCGCTGAGGCACCGGACCCACACATCCCCCTCTCCTTTGCACTCCAGCTGCACCCCTTTGCCTATGTGCAACCTTGGGGGGAAAAGCAGAGCTGATGCACCCGTGTGCACACGCCAAAAGGGGCACCAGCAGCTCCCCAGCACCTGTGGAGCCTCAGCCTGCACCCCACCCACACAAGCGCTGGAAACCGTAGTTACTGTTTGAGGAGAAAGTCAGTATTTACTCACATAAATCTGTGAAGTAAAACCCCATCTGTGACAGTGTGTGAAGATTTATGGGAAACACAGAATGCAGAAGCAGTGGTGATTGATTAGCAACAACCACGCTCCCAGCACAGAGCTGGGACACCCAACAGGTCCACAAGTGTAAAGTCCCATGGGTATTCTTTTACTGAAAGTCACTCAAGAACATACACAAAGCCACACTTTAGTGCAGAACTGTGAGTTTGTTTGGATAACACTTCAGCAATCTAACATTCTGATTGTCACAATGTCACGTTTCTGGAGACAGGGACTCATTTTTTCCCTTCTCCTTTCAAAGAGGGGGAAGAAAAGCAGCAAGATTGCTTCAGTTCTCTGTGTTTCCACATCAAAGCCCAGCACATGCACGGTGAGAAAATGAAAATCCAACAGCTCTCTCCAATGTAAAGGAAACTTCCTTTGCTCCTCTGACAAATCTCTATATTGCAGTCCCTCTCACACCACTCTGTGGTGTGGAAAGCTAATATTCAGCCTGCATACATAATGGCACGAGTTGCTAATTCTATCCCTGGAGCACAGCCTCTGAAAGCAAACCAAAGAAAAGCAACTGCTGCAGGGCTCTGCAGGGCTTTGTCCCACAGCTCACAGCCTGGGCGCACCGGGGAGAGGCACCCTGAGCCTCATTCAGACAAACACTCCGCACTTGAGATTTCACACCAAGACAAAACAAAGCCCTATCTCAATCCCAGGGACAGCTGGGGCTCCGAGGGATACCTTGCTCTCTCTATGGCTTCTGTTCTATGCACGTTGGACAGCTGGCCCAGGCAGAAGCGGTCTCCTCCAGAGGGATCCACATATCCATCCACAGTGACAATCGGACAGCTCGAAGGGACCTTGAATGTTTCCCCGACTTGCACGTCCATTTCAAAGTACGCGATTGAACACCAGTACTCTGGAGCTGAAGAATACATACAATTAACGGACTGGAAGGCACAGAAAAGCCTATAAATCCATTCCAGACAATCAATGAAACCTTCTGCGACTGCATTTGTCACTCAGAGAAGGGAGCACGTTCACATAAGCAAGTTCTGATAGACAAAGGCACGTCTGCTAGCACAGGAAAATACTACACATCAGGACAAACATGCACTTCTTGTTTTTATGTGACCACACGTCAGTGCTGGGGGTTTTTGTAGTCAGGATCTTACAAGTTTCTGTACAGCTCATGATTCCAGGTAGATTTTGCAAGCCATCTGCATTCCTGCCCTTCAGGACTACTTTAGCATAAAGAAGTCATACATATCTGCCTATGCATGGCTGGGCTGGCAGAAACTCACTCTGAAACAAATCTGGCCTGAGATACAGGAGTAATCACCTCCTGGGTGAAGTCGGATTTCTGTACCCTCCCTGCAGAGCAAACTGCATTTGGAAAGCAGGGCAACAGGGGGAAAAACACATCAAAGATCACACACTGATCTTGTCTGCACACACAGTCAGGGACGGGATAAAACAAGGAAGTATTAAGGAGGGAGAAGAACAAAATGGCATGTTTTAACAGCAAAGAGGTGTCTTTTAACTTCTTTTACCTACTTGAAAACCTGTCTGCAAAGGAAAGATGGCTGTCTGCGAAGGAAGAAGCTGCCATGTGAGGAAGGAAGACCTTGACTCCCCGGAGGATTCCAGTGAAACCCAAACACTCACACAAGAGATGAAACCTGACAGAGCACACCAGGTGGTTTTGTACAGGAGTATCTGCTGTTCCTGTGCCACCTGGGAGCACCTGCCTTGTCAAACCTTCTGCAGCCTGCCATGTGTGCTTTTAAGCGTTGAGAGCTTCTCTCTCCAGGCACATTAAAACCTCAAGCTGTCATAAGCTGGACTCACTGGGGGTTCTGGGGCCTCAGCTCTTCTGGTGACTAAAAGGATCCATTAACACACAATGGGAACACAGGTGGGACCTGCTTCTTGGGGAGGGCGAAGAAAATCGTGGAATCACAGACTTGTTTGGGTTGGAAGGGACATTAAAGCTCATCTCGTTCCAACCCCCTGCCACGGGCAGGGACACCTTCCACTATCCCAGGGTGCTCCAAGCCCCGTCCAACCTGGCCTTGGACACTCCCAGGGATCCAAGGGCAGCCACAGCTGGGCCAGGCCCTCACCCCCTCAAGAATTCTTCCCAGTATCTAATCTAACTCTCCCTCTGTCACTGGGAAGCCATTCACCCTTGTCCCTTATCAGCACCACAGTGTACTCCAAACAGGAGGGGAGGAACACGATGGAACCCAAACAGGCACCCTGATAAGTGAGGGGAAGAAGAGCTCTCCCAGGGCAGCAAGAGATGCTCCCTCATCACAAACACCAGCACCCAGCAGCACGCCTCCTTGCCTTAAGAAACTGTTCTGGCTTTATTAGAAAAGAATAAATCAAGGTGCCTCAATTCCTTTCAGTTTTTTTACCCTCAATCCTCTTGCCTGTGAGGACTCAAGAGGATGAAATCAATAGGGTGAAAGAGATACTAAAAGACATGAAACACAATTTATCTTCAGTTAAGTTCAGACAGCAATTACCAACAATTTAATTCCTGGCACTGCCTCAGTAGGTGACTGAGGAATAAACCAGTTCAAATTTTTGGGCTTTTGAAACCATGCAGCTCTCCCTATGCAGGCAACAGCTTTGCTGCTGTGAAAAACAAAATATCACCTGCAACAGGGACAGCCTGTCCTGCAAGACAAGACCTCCCTGGTTTGGTGAACTGCTAAATCATGGGAGACTCTGGGAAAGCCTCTATGAAAAGGTCAGAATAGGAACCTCAGCACCAAAATTTTAAGCAGGACAATACCTATCTTTCAGGTACCTGGCTGTGATGACTGACTGCTGAATTATGGATCCTAGGGAGCCCTGCCATGACCCAAGCTCTGGGATGTTCTGTGCAGGCAAAAGCTACAGCTACAGCACCCTGCAATTTCTGACCTGGGCATCTGAATTAACGTCAGTTCACTGCTGCTGTCACCACACCAAAAGAGATGCCCAAAGGCAAAACAAGACTCATTATTCCTCTCCTCACAATATTAGTGTACACATCTCTCAATATTACCACTGAATGTTTTACTCACCAGGATGATTTGATATAGGAGGCTGGAATGCAAGTTCATTGTGAACTGGCCCTTTAAAAGAAAACACACAATCTGTTTTACATGAGGAAAATCAAGGTTTGCTTTCTTAGCCTGTTTTCCTATGAAACCACATTTCATTAGTTTCATCACTCACAGAACAAGTTGTTCAGCATGCTGTGAACCTGACCAGAACAAACAATCCCCTCAGGTGGAAAAAAGCCCCAAAGAACTCATTTTCTAAGGGAAAAAGCACTGAATACAGTATTGGCATTGGTCATATTACTGCCTCCACTTTATGAACTAACTGGGTCCCTTTCAGGCAGCAGAGTACAGGCAGGAAAGACTTAAGCATAGTATTATTATAAGTAGCAGCAGCTTTAGCAACAAGATGTCAAAGCAGGCACAAGGCTGGTAGGTGTGAAACACGCAACTCTGTGAAGTGAGAAATGGCAGCAGCCAGGAAAAGCTCAGTGTGGCATCACCACCCAGCTACAAATACCAACGATGGGAGGACACAGGCACTGAGAAACACTGACAGAGCACCCACAGCAGCCTGGCACTCCTGGCAAACCACATGGCAAACGAGAAGTAAAACAAATGAGGCGGGATCCCAACAGAATAAAGTCTGGGAACTTAATGATCATCTCTAAACCACAATTTTATTGAGACAAACTGAGAGGTCACTCTGACATTAATTTGCAGTGTTCTCTCCCCTCCACCAACAACCACTGCTGCATACAGGTGATGTGCAGTAGACTGAATCATACATTCTGATGTGGGGAATATTCTAATAAACACTGTATTAGAAAACAAAGAGCTGCTATAGCTCTTTGCCACAAAATTTAGAGAACTTTAATTGGTGTGTGGTGTTTTTTTCCCACTATACCCTTATGCATTCACTGTGCTACACACCTACACCACAAGTTTGATCACTTTTTTTCCCTTCCCATCTCCTGTACCTTAAAACAAGAGATTCTTGTCTTATTTCACAGATGAAAAGGATTTCCAAGCCTGTGTGCTGATGCACTCATGAATCAGGCCGTGGCAAAGACCACTTTATTGGCAAGTATTTACTGTACAAGGTTTCACAAAGTTCTTTTACACTGGTTAGTGTACATGGACACAGGTCTCCTAAAGCTTAGAATGACTTCAAAACCTCTGGAAAATAAAACCAGCCAGGAGTTTCCAAGCTCTGAAACCAAAAAAATGCCCAAACACCACATTCTGAATTGGCTTCCCTTTCTGCAAGGGAAATATTTAGCACAAGACTGCCCAGCTTTAAAGACAGAGGTTCAGAAAGGAAATGCTAGTTTTGCCAGGTGTAGTGGGACATGTGTAAGGTGTGTGGCAGCACTGCAGCTGAGTTTGTAACCTCTGCTGCTTCATCAGAGGGAAGCCCACCAAGCCCCTGGCTGCCAGCACACCCCAACACAGCAAGGGCAGCTCCTGCAGGCACAGGAGCAGGGGGCTTGGGGGTGAAGGACAACCAGGGCCCCCCAACCCGAGTGCAGCTGCATGAGGGGTGCGTGGGCGAGCCCTGCTTACAGTAATGCCCGGGGTGCATGGGTGGGTGGTGCTGCAGGTGCCCGTTCTGGTGGTGAGGGATGGTGGGTGTGTAGGCTGCCGTCCGGCTCCCAGTCCAGGTCGTGGTGCTGTCTAGAGAGAGAAAGCAGGGGTTGGTTCTTAAGGGAGTTTCTCCGCATCTCCCTTCTCAGCCTCTATTTCTCCTGAACATTTGGAAACCGGTTTTAGAAAGCTAGGAAGAGTGCACATATGTGAATACTCACTGTGATGGTAAGTGGCTGGCTGAGCTGTAAACCCATTCTGCTGAGTTCCTGGCTGAGGCCCTGAAGCAATCTGTAAGAGTCCATCACTATGGCTACCTGTCAATATACTGGTAGGTTGACCTGGTAAAAGAACACACTACCTATTCATGAACGTTCCAAAATTTTAATTAAGAAGAGCTCAGCACTACTGGGTAGGAAAATACACCCCACTAAGGGCACTGCAATACACAGTTCCTACAAGTTTGGTTCCAGTACTCTTTTTTTTCCACCCGCCAGAGTGTCTTAGGAAACCTGAAGCAAAATGCTCAGCATCACATAAGTTTTGACTCTGACATCCTTAACATTTCAAGAGTAATAGTATGCAGAGAACTCTGTTTGTCAACCTCATCTTTGTTCTGGTCACATCTCACAGTTTGAAGGGAAGGAAAAAGAGATGTCACAATTTTTACTGGGTAACATATCTGGAGTAGGCTTGGTGTGAATCCAAACAGGCCAACAGCAGGTCCAATAAGCTGCTTGTTTTCAGCATGTTTTAACTACTGTTCCTAAGGAGGGCACTCACTTAAATTTATGTTCCTCCAAAACACACTGACCAGTATTTTACTTTCATGAATAGTGCTTCAATAGAGCTGCACACATCACTGGACTCCTTCCTCAGAAAATTGCTGTTTTCTTTCTTCTCCCAAATAAATACTTCAGGGATTGTCATCGATTTAAAGTAAAACTACAGATATTTCAGAGCAGGTTAACAGAACATGTCTTCAAAAGGCTTCAGCTCAGCCATTAACACTAGACTGATCAGCAGTTTCACAAGTACACTTGCACTCTCAAACTGGTGTGGCTAGCAGAATTTAACACACTGAGAACTTGAACTAAAACCTGAAAATGAGCTTTTTTTCCTGTTCACTTGACTCCAACAATTATAGCACTGATGAGAAAGTTACTGACTATAAACTGATGTGCAAAGGCAATACAACTGACTGCCTGTCCCTTCTCCTCTCCTGGAGACAAATGCAGACATCACATCTCAGCTTGGCCACACCACCGTTAGTTTCACCAAGAAAAGCTGTCAGCTAAAATTAAAGAGCATTATCGAAACACCGTGCCACCACAATTCACATCTGGTAACATGGGATCAGGTACATTCACACACCCTTTATGTGAAACCCCTCCACACTGTGTGGTTTCCCCACACTGGGGCTGCAGGACGCTGTGTGTTTCACTGCTTTGCTGCCCTGCTGGAGTGAGGGGTGAGGTGTGGTGTTGGGACACCAGACTCTCCCACTTTACCAAATACACACAGAAAAGTAAGAAAAACTTCAAGGCAGCACTCCAATGTCTTCATTAAAATATTAATCAGGGCTGTCACTTTGCCACTGCAAAAATAATCAAGTTATAACTGGAAGACTAAAGAACCACCTTAAAATCTCTTGATACTGTCACCTTACAGTATATCCATTTGTTGTTCTGCTTGCTGTCACAATAAAACTATAAAATTATTTTACTTCTACAGCAGTTCATAATAATAAATAATAACAGCCATAGTGTTTTGTTAGAGGCCAACTGTTTCAGCACGTTGTCAGTGGACCTTGGCATGGCCAGAGCAGCCTTGTAAGACTCACAGCAGCATTGAGAGAAAGGCTGGGTCACCGTGCCCCCAGTCAGAACCCCACTCTAGCACTTAAGGAGCCTGCTGAGATCAGATCACCACACACCCCTATCAGTGTGGTGCAGCAGCAGCAGCAGCACAGCTCCAGTGCCAGAGCTGCTCTGGCCAACACCAGTGGCTGCCTCTGAGCTCTGGCGCTCCCACAGCGATCCACGCAATCCCGATGATCTTACTTGTTGAAGCCACGGGAATGTTGGGAAAATTAGTGGTGCTGGTAGTGCTAGCCTCAGTGGGAGCTAACATGGCTGGGGTGCTATAAGGCTCTGTCGAGGCCCTGTTACTTGGTGGGTGCTGGATGGTCTGCACGGAGTGCCCCTCGGCAGAACTCAGCGACGGCTGCCCCTCGTAGTCGTGGACGTACTCGTCCTTCACCAGCATGCTGGATGGAGCTGTGAACACACAGAGGGTTGCATGGGTCAGGGCACCTCCCCGCAGCTCCAAACACAGCCTGCACTACCTGCAAGCAGCAGCAATGCCATCAGAATGGCAGGGTTTAAACTACGCAAGCGCCGCTACAGCTCTCCTCTAAATCACAAATGCAGCTCCGACCGGCAGCAGGGAATTTGGAGGCATGGCTGGATGGAAAAGCAAGCTGTTTGTTTTGCTTAATGCTGTCAAGCAAGCAGGTTAGTCCCACAGCAGCAGACCTCACGCAGCATTTTGTCTGCAGTCCATCATTATGTGATTGGACACGGCTAATAAAAGGGAAAAACATGCTTTTTGTCAGGCAACTAAATATATGTTCAGGCAGTAGCTGACAAACCAACTCCTAGCACACAGGCAGGAACATACATAAAGCTCCTATGGAAAACATAAATCATGAGCACAGCACTAAAAACTTCATGCACTCCTGGAGTAATTTTAAGCAACTCCCATCCAAACTGACTAGAAACATCGAATTCACACTCAAGGACCACACAAAGCTACTCTATATTTAACAGCTTAGCCACCAATTCAGAGTATTCCACACACAGTGTAAGGAAATCTCTACCACTGCCACCACTGTAATTTATTTCTGTATTTGCCACAGAGCCTGTTCAAGTAAAACTCTTACAGTACATCAGCTCCTGTGCTCGTTTTCAAAGCAGCCTAAAACAATATTGAAATCTGGCAGCAATTTTCTGTTTCCTGATGCAAAACCAGTAGCAGGACAAGGAAACACTTGCTATGTATTTAATTACTGGCTGTAAGCTTTGATTCTGTACAAAAGGATCATTTTTCAGAAGACACACAATGCAAATTAGCAGGGATGAGCACACAAGTTAAAGCTTGTGAAGTTAACTTTGGTGGGCAGTCTGGGGTTTTTTGTTATTCTTGCTTGGATATTTCTAATAATCTGCTAAAAGCATTGTGTTACAAAAATTTTTTTGTCCAATTTCTCTCAAGTTTCAGGGAAAGCAAGAATATTAGACTCCTTCATTCAACTGCATATTAATTACAGAATCTTTACTATTGTCTACTTAAGCTACTTAGCAAATCACAAGCATTTATTATTCCCAATTTGATTAATTAGCGTATCATTAAGGTGCACATGGTTCTGGGTGCCTTTTTAATATTAATTAGTAGCATTCAGCAGCGAGGTTTTTGGGTTTCTCTTTTTGGTTTGCTTCCATAAGTCTGAAGCAGTGAGAACAGAAGGTAGCTACAAGCTTGGCTGAAGCCTCCATTTAAGGGATTTATCAATACTTGCCTCTCACATGCTACTTGGGCCATTTAAAGGATTTATCAAAGCTTCCTCTGATACGCTACTTAGCTGGTTTTCCAAAGCCAGAGAGACAAATGCATTTCCACCTTCTCTTTAAACTCCCTCCCAGAGACACACAGGAACAAGCTCTGTACACACTGAAGGGTTTAACACAGTTTGTGCCCACAGAAATGCAGCAGTAACCAAAACTACTCACCAGAACTCTGTAGTGTCAGCCCTGATAGATCTTTGAAAATAAGAAAAAGAAAGGGGGTGTGGAGGATTATATTTACAGATCTTCAAAAATGTTCAATCAATCACAAGCCTTTAAAAATTAGCAGTGCAGACCCTGCATATCAGACCCCCTCCATCACAACACAAGTCTCCATGCTAAGTTATCCCTAGGACACACATCAACTGCAACCACTGTGCACAAAGCCAGCAGAAAGGCTTAAACAAAAGCCACAACCTGCTCCTTCAAATTTGGAACAAAAGGTAAAACAATAATTCCATTAAGAAGACAGAGAAGAGCAAAGGAGTAACTTATTAATCAGATCATTAAAAGTTAATGTTTCTAATTTAGCCCTGTGTTTTCTACACTGAAAAACATTTCCCACTGTTCCATTTTAAATCAAGAGTCTACTTACCGATGCCAGGCGATACTACACGCTCATAATGGTAAGGATTTACACAGACACTGTCACATTTTAAGTCAAAAGCATACTGACAATATTTAACATGCTTGAGTTCATTTTTATGAAGATCAGGCCACCTCCAAAGACGGGCGTAAATCACATGAGGGAATCCCTTGCGACCAGCCACCTAAAAAGTCAGACACAAAAGTTGATTGGGAAAGTGGCAAGGCGTTTCATTTCACAAAGACATTTCACTTTACACCGTGAGAAGCAAAAAGCTGGAAGGGGACAAACAGCAACACACCCTCACTCCATCGTCAAAATACATATATATTAAAAAAAAAAAGGTGGTGTACAGTTTACCCAAGTTCTGTAACCAGCAGGAATAAAATTTCTATGAGGGTTTTGCTACGGTTAAGTCAACACTGTGATACCTGAGTAAAAAATACTGGATGCAAAATGGCAGAAGAACTTGTGCTTAATGCAGGATGTATGGTCCCCTTCCCCACCACGTATGTGAAGGAGCTTTGCCCCAGAAGAAGAGGAACGAGGCGCTAAGCTACACTGCAAGGAATTTACCAGCAGAGGAATGCCAATCCATTATAGTGAAAAAATAAAATAAATAATAAGTTTTATAAAAAAAAACCTCCTAGGAAAGCTAGAGCCAGCAAACATGACATCTGCCCCGGGAGAAGATCACAACCCAAGCTGTACAGGTACTGAGTGCTGACGACTAGGCTATAGGAAATCCCCAGTGCAGACTCCTTGGAGTACCTCAGCAAGGGATCACAGGTCTGCCTGTGCACTGCTGACCAACCCGGAGCTAACACAAGCTTGCAGTGAGAACACAGGATGAACACCCAGACTTGTTACGTGACCCTGCTTTTTCCTGCCACACACACGCTCGTCTGGGATGGCTGATCCAATGCCTCCTGCTCCTTGGGGGAAAAACAGTGACTCCTGCAGCAGGCCGGAGCTCCAGCCACGAAACGTGCCTACCCAGGGGCGAGGGGGATCAAGAGAAGAGCTACTCTTCCTCAACACGCTAGGAACCTCTGTCACTCGCTCTCGCTCCAGCTTCACCAGGAGGAAAACATCTGGTTTGCACTTGTACTAACCTGAAGCCTCCCATCCAGCGTTCTCTGTATTGTAACACACTTGCTAGGATGAGCTCCGTTTGTGGTTATAGCTGTAATCAAAGAATCCAATTCATCTTTTTTCTCCTTTAGCTTTTTAACTAAACTTTCAATTGCGCGCTTTGCAAAAGTTTCACTCTCTCCACCTTGTCGATGGCACATCAAGCTGTGAACAATGCTCAGACAAGCATCATTACTTGTTGGTGTGTTAGTAATAGACATATTGTCCATTTGTCACAGCTTTTTCTTTCAGATCAAATGTCAGTTTTTGGGGGCTGTTATGATTTTCAAGCTGATGAACAAGAGATGATCCAAGTTAAGTGTTAGATGTACTGTCCCTTGGTAAAACCTAGGAGGAAAAAATATCTACATTAGAATTGTTTTTAACAAATTGCAGATCATGTTTTCTAAGGAAGTCTGTGGCTTTTTGCTTCTTTTATTTCAAGCTAAGTGCAGGATATTTAAAAGCACATGAAAAAAACTGCATTGCTTGTCCCATGATAGCTAACACATGCTTAAGACACTGCTTGCACAGTTTTAGAGATAAGATTTATTTTTCCCCTAGTTACAGTATTTAAATAAAGGTGATAGTTTATATACATGTACACATAGTATGTACATATAGAAAGGGAAGGATCATTAAATGAATCAGGAAAAGGAGAACAGTGACAGTGATTTCCTATGTTTTATACTGGCAGGATGAAACCAAGTGAAAATACTGACTGGGAATCAAGGGGCATTGATTTAAACAAAATCTGAATAGTAAAGCAGCATGAATGCACACCAGAATCATCTGTCATCTTTATTTAATAACCCTGCTCATAGTTCAGCTATGTTCTGACCTCAGACTAACTCTATTTTTCCTTGCTAATCAGAAAGACAAAAACTGTACCTGGCCATTAGCTCAACAGGCATTTAAGTAAATTAGTATTGTGTGTATCTTCAGACACAAAAAATCCCAAGGCTTGCCTTTAATTGTTTGCATCCAGCTTCTTCTGGACCAAGATAAACCAGCCAAAGTCACTGAAAAAGCCCTTTCAAATTGTCCCAGGGAGAACTGCCCTAATTACACCGAGTACAAGACCAGGGATGAGTCCCCCCTAACACACTGGGCCTTTAAACTCCATTTGTTAAGGACCTGCAGTGGTTTCTGGCCATGAAGTCATCCCTCTCACAGCCAGCAGACCTCATCCTTCCGACGCTTCCTTTAATCCACAAATGAGAAGAGCTGGCCTGATTTTCTGCGTTCTGAATGAGCTAATTACTGCACTTTGTCTTGGTTTATCCTGAAGCACAGGACAGCAGGTTTTGTGAAGTCACAGAAAAGGAGTCTAACGCTGTCAAAAAGCTGCTCTGGCTCTCCAAGCAGCTCTGGCTTCAGGGAGTCACCAGCTACAGGGTCTGATTTTCTTAAGGCACTGGCAGCAAATACACAAAAATGATTTTACTATGTTTTCTGAGTAAGCTTAAAACATAAGCCTTTCTGAAACTACCACGCTGTTCTCAACAATGTAAATAAAATATATCGTATTTCAGAAGTTCAGGGGGAAAAAACCTTGCCCGCATTATATGTGAGGAACACATCCAGTCAGAGACCTGTTACTGCACTGGAATTTTCCATGTTATTAGAGGCACAGCAGTAGCAGCTATTTATTGGAAACAAATGCATTGCACAAAAGTAAGAGTGGGGTATTAATTTAGAAAGTTAAGGCATCACACAGATTACAGTCTGAATGCATGGCTCCCCTCCTTGTAAAAGGAACACAGTAATGTAAATCCAGCACAATCCTTCAAGGAAACAAAACTCTTCCTTATTTAATACTTTTAATAATTTCAACTTGAATACATCACACTTTGGTATACTTGAAAAAAACCCACCACTGTGAAACTCCTTCCCCCTCCCTCCTTCCTCAGTACTTTTCTTCTTTTGTAAGGATGTTTCTGCACCTAATTGCTCCCCAAGGAAAACAATTACCTGTAAGTTTGAGTAAGATTACAGATTTTTCCTAGCTATTAAGAGTTTCTCCCTCCCTAGCTTTTTTAATGTGCTTCAAGTGAATAAGCCCCTTTTAAAACTCAGGCTTAACCTGCCAGTCATTCTCCATGGCAACCCACACTCTTACAGATTACTCACAATCTTACAGATTTACAAATCCGTAAAAGCCTGCCAGCTAAAACAGAATAGAACATCATTTTGCTTAAATATAAAACAGCATCCCAGATAGATATGCATAAGTAATCACAAATAAATTTCTCGATAAAGCGATTAGCTAAAAGAGCTTTAAATAAAGACATGCTTAAAATTAGACACGCGGCTCTATCTCCTACACCCCTGAAACCATGAATGAGAATTTCGCCTGATGACTTTCAGAAGGCTCGGATCAAGCAAATAAAACCTTATTTAAGTGGAATTATCTCCAGAAACGTTGAGTCACCCCTCAGCTGCCACCGTGCTCAACAGGAGCTCCCGACAGCTCAGCACTTTTGGAAGCCAGGCCACTTGTTCAGGACTCTGAGTGCTGCCACAGGCTGCTGGTGTGTCCCCTGCAGCCCCCGGGAAGGGAGGGAGGGAGGGCAGCAGGCACTGATGCTGAGAAAAGCTGTGGCACATTTCTTCAGGAGCACCAGCGTGTTCTGCAGGCAAGCCAAGTTTTCACGTTGTACCAATTTAGTTCCTCTCAGAAGGGCTCGAGGAGCCCATCTTTAACCGAGTCACACCTCCGAGAGGTGCCTTAACACCTTCTTACTATGTGACTTCCATGTGTGCAAATACAAGCAAAATGCAATCCCAGAGCCTTGTATTTTTAGGAGGCGGCCTCAGAAGACGAGGTCCCAGCGTGCCCTCAGCCACGGGGTGCAGGGTGTCCTGCAAAGAGCCACCGTGGCCGTGTGATTTGACATCCACCCTTGATGTGGGAATGGATGCCCAGTCACCCCCCAGCACTGCCCCTGCCACAGGAGGTGATCCCACACCGCAGCTCAGGCTCAGATTTACACAGGGCCAAAGACACTGAGCAAAGACCTTCTTAACCACCTCTGATCAGGTACTGGATGGGAACAGAAATGAGTGAGTGCTTTAAGGGGGGAAAGGGGCAGAGAGGAATGGCAGGGAACATGAGGACAGCAGCAGGAGACAGCACAAGCTCTCGGCTTCACTCACCAGAACAAAAAGGTATTTCTCCCCCTTCTGCCCTAGTGAGATGCAAACAGAACACACTAAAAGAGAGACAAGCTGATGTAAAATGCTAACAACTCACAAAGTTACAGAGAAGTACTTGATTACCTTCAGACTCAACGATTTTAAAGATCTTTTCCAGCCTTAACAATTCTACAATTCTATGCTACATAAAGTGATTTATTTCAGTAACTAAGAATTAACAAGTATATTACAAAACAAGCAAACAACAACTAGTGCTCTGCAATAGTCTAAGCACTGGGCCCAGAGTAAGAAGCTCTGAAGAGGAGCTAAATGTGAAAGCCAAAAGAATACAGTATTGACTTACCTAGGGTGGAAGTGGCACTACTGAGCACTCACACCAGTGCCCTCACTGCACTTATACTTCTCTTACGGGCAGGAATGCAAAACAGGCCCTGCACTCACCCAAACTATTCCACTGTTTTCAGAACAATTGAGACCTTGACTCTCTCAAAACAGTGATTGTTCCCTCGGTGTGATTAGAAAACAAGGACAGGGATGTAAATGTTCTGCACCTTGGGTCAAAGCCACCTCGGAGGCTGCGGAGAGCGCGTCCCTTTGGGGGGGCAAGCTGCTCCTGATCACCTTGAAAACACTGAGCAAGGCAACAAAAAGCACATCAGGGGATAAACTTACGGAGCAGAAACTTAGTGCTGCACCTTGTTTGCCAGTATCTGCTCAGCTGCACCAGCAAGACAGCATTACAGGCCAGCACAGCCTAAGAACAAGTGCTTTTATGTGCCAGAATCCGTGGGTAAGAAAAACAGCGTGAGGCACAGCCTCCAAATATTTGCAGCAACTCTTCAGGCAGCAAATTAGGTATTTAAGAGACAGGATCACTCGCGAGAGGCCAAAGAGCTTCTGACGTATGTTTCAGTTTGGAATCCCTCATCAAAAAAGCAGGCAGACACACAGAGACACAGCCTGAAGAAGGAACGAGGGGTTTAGAAAGAGAAAAGAGTCTTTCTGACTTTTGTGGTTAGGAAAAACCCCCACATGGAATTCACTTCCTTGCTTTTACAGAGGTGTTACTACAGCTGTGCAGGAGCTCCTCCAACACACAAGGGGAGGGGATGCTAAAATAATACAGAGACCTCAGTTCAATCCCTGTCAAAGTGCCTTTTCACTTTTTGCCAAGCAAATTCTGAAACTTATCTGAAAAATCCCTTCCTCCAAACAATTCCCATTTCCAACACTGTGGTCTGGCTGAAACTTCCTGAGAAGTTACAAATCCAGACTCTTAAAGAGCACTCACACCGTTTCCTACATGTTAAAACCGAACCTAAATGAATACTTTTCACACTCACGAGAGGTTTGTCCTCCCACAAAAGCCACATTTTGCAATCTGGGGAGAACCATCAACCCCAAACAAGAAAAGGAAATAACAGACCAACCGGGTGGTTATGGATGGAGCTGGAAGTCAGGGATGTAAGCCCCAGGAATATGATCCAGGCCATCAGCAGTCCCACAGCCCAGGCAAGGCAGCTGAAACCACACACGGCCCTGTTCATTTACAGTGGGGTTTAAGCCAATAACAGCTGAGGAGGGATCAGGTTCACCAAGAAACTCAGTCTAAAAATGTGGCAGCCCAAATGCCACTGG
This sequence comes from Thripadectes ignobilis, assembly GCA_035584755.1. NCBI lineage: Eukaryota > Metazoa > Chordata > Aves > Passeriformes > Furnariidae > Thripadectes > Thripadectes ignobilis. The sequence continues at coordinate 347,618 of JAWMRC010000082.1, read as the reverse complement.
ATAATTACTTTTAAGACACGGGCAAAGGGCCAGCAGCCCCTCCATATGACTCTTTCAGCATACATGTTTTATGCCTTAACTTCCTACAGCAAAGTGGGTATGTTCCAACCACGAGACCACCTGAAACTCTTGGGACACTTCCCTGCTTTGCAGGGGAAATTTTTGAGAAAAGTGTGACTGGGAGGGATCAGCCAGCATTTTGTTTTAAAAACTAAGATGCTAAGAGACTAGCTAATTGCTGTGCTTAAGGATTTAAAAAAAAAAAAAAAGTAAAGAAATATAACACAACCTTGGCACAACTGGAAAAATAATTCCTGCAGAGGCTGCAGTGGCCCTTCGGGAAGGTTCTGATGGGGAAAGGGGAGCAGCCCTGCAGACCAGCTCAGAGGTTCCAGACACAGAGGTGCTGGTGGGGCAGGCTGGTAAACACGGCAGGGGAATGCACAGCACACACACTGACACGCCAGAAGGAAGAATCCAAGATGGATTTGTGACCACGTGCACCGAAATAAACCCTTGTGATGGAAGCCCAGTAAGTCTGCAAAGTGAAAGCAGAGAAAAAAAAAAAAAGATTTTATACGTGCTAATGTGGCACTTTTGGGGCTTGGGAAGCCTTTACACAGCAAGGCAGAGAGATAATTGCCATCTTTCTGCACAAACTGCTCAGAAAACAGCCTTGTGTCACCTCAGAGAATGCAAATGATCGTCAGCAGAGGATCACTGCAGGCCCCTTCCAAACGCACTGCTCTCTTCCAAGCAACATGAACACAGATTTTTAGCAGCAGCTTTGCAGAAACGCGCTCTGACACACTGTCAACACACAAGCCTGACAGTTTTTGGTCCCAGTACATCCATGTAAGGGCTGGTGTTACAGACAGGGACAATAAACGTGAGGCAAGCCTGTGTGCCTAATGGCATTCCCTGGGTACAACACAGCATTTCTACCCACGCCATAAATCCTGAGATGACTTGGCCATTATCCACTATAACACACTGTGGAAGGGTCTAGGCAAGTCAGCAAATCTGCAGGCAGAGTACCCCTTGCAATGAGCCATGACTTAAGTGAATATCATCACTACGGTCTTCCATTAAAAACAAAAAAAAAAACCAAAAGGAAATAAAAGCATTATAGTGCAGTAACGAAGACAGACCACAGTCAGATAAAGCACTAATTGTGCCAAAGGAAATGCAGAGGATGCAGTTCTGGGGAGTCACACACTGGGGCAAGGAGGGAAACAAACTAATGCAAAATATTCTCAAAGGACCAAAAGCGTATTTCCAAGGTGCAAATACGGGGGCAATTTGGGGGAAAATAGATCTAGGAAAAACAAAGAATTGCCTGCTTGGAGCTGCCCCTGGTGCTCTGGGAACACGACTTATCAGTAACAGCCATCCCAGACACAGATTTCCAACATTTTGATACCAGGCAGTAACGAACTGGCTAATTAGAGCAGCGTGCAAACTGACATCTTGCTAAAACATTTCACACAATAAAGGACAAGAAAGGCTCTTGCATAAGCTGCTGCCTCCAAAATTAGACAAACACAAAGATGCCAGAGAAGCAGCATATACGTTTGATGACTTAACCACCAAAACATTACTACGGGGTTTTGCTGTTTAATAATGCAATGGTAGAAGTTTTATGATGAACACGATAAAGAAAAATCCATAAACCAATAAAACAAAAGGCAGCTCGTGATTTGACGAAGATATGAATAAGTGATTAAACTGCAGATACTTTCCAGCACATTAGACTATTATCTACTTGCCCAAAGGGTGAACGGGAACAAAATGTTTGTAGACAGAAGAACAATTAGCATTAAAGAGCAAGGGAAAGAGCACTGAGAAGGCACTACACTCCCACTGTTCTGTACAGTAAGAGCTAACATTCCCCAGAACACTATTTTTGTGCACGCATCTGAATCATCAGTATCAATTCTGCTCATCTCACTGTCAGTAGCTACCAAAATTTAAGACACACGGCAGCATAAAAGGAACTGGAGAACAGCTTTAAGACAACTCTGAGTGGCAACTGTTTTATCTTAACATAAATTCACGTTTAAGAAGTAGGAGCAGCCATTTCTCCCTGGAAGAAACTGATCTGATGTCGCTGCCCAGGAGCAGTTCTCGGTATCCTCACTCCTCTCAGCTTCCACCTGTGTGCTCCAGCTGCTTCCAGAAGCTCTTCACAAATGCAGCAGACTCACCCTGCCAACCGAGCAAACCCTTCTGCTGCACAAGGCTACGGGTTTTAAAACCTTTTTCAAGGTTTTAATTTAACTTATACAGCAGTAACACACATCCAAACCCCCACCTTGTTTTGACTGCACGGGGGCAGGACACTGCTGGGATGATGTGGCTACACACATGTGTTTTAAACCCCAAAAAGTTTAATTTTACAGATTTGTCCCCCTCTCCTCTCTCTAACTTTTATTTTTTGTGAAAGCACACAGCTGGAAAGAAAAAAAAAACCAAACAACAACTCCTCTTTTAATACAGGCTTCTGTATGGTCAGAGAAGGAACACCTGCATGTCATCCCAACATCAACTCCCCTGTAACTACCTCCAGGACTCAGACCCAGCCCCCTCACACTACCTGTCCTCCAAGGGGTGTCCCACCCAGCACCTGGGGGTGAAAACCTGGGAGACACCACCTTCAGAGAGCAGAAGCTGGTGGGATTCCCTGCCGCGGAATGACAGAGCAAACCTGGGCTCAGAGGATCCTGCCAGACCCATCCTCTTGCAGGAGGCTCCTTTCAACACGGGCAAACAGTAATTTGCCAAAACCTCACGCGCAGAGGAAGTGATTGTGGCTGCACCGAGCACCAAAAGGAAGAGTGAAGCCTTCCCTGGGCAGAAGTGGTGTGATTTCTCACTGGCAGGTCACGTTTCGATACCCCAGCCATAGGTGTATGAGATAACATCTGCTCTTTACTGTAATCTGCACAGGGGTAATGTTCTCTGCATTTGTTAGAGCTTACAAAAAAAAAAAAAAAGGCCTCTGGGCAAAGCAAGCATGGAAAATTCCAGCCCCAACCAAAAGTGGAGTTTTTCACGGAGGCTAACAACACAGAAGAACTGAGCCCTAAAATTCCAGCAGGCCCTTAACAGGCTGCTCCTCACCAGGACCTGCTCTCAGCACCTCTGTTCTTCACCAAATCTGTTGATTCCTCTCAAAATTCACGTCCCTATTCTGCTAGCCGAGCCCGAATGCATTATGTAAAGAGCCATCTACTTGAAAAGGGAGTTCTAATCAGTTTGAGACACTCGCTGCTTCTCGTCAGGCCCCAGCTCTTTGAAACAAAGTTCCTGTATCAATATTAAACACCCGTGCTTATGCAACAAGCAAATCCAGGGAGGTTCGCGAATGCAAAGGGGGAGAAGAAACTCCTTCCAGCGGCAAGAGAAGAGAGGGGCCAGGACAGGCTGGCTCCGTGTCAGGTCCCGTCCCCAGGGCCGTGGAGGTGCCCCGTGTCACAGGTGAGAGGTGAGCCCTGGCCCCCTCCTGCCCGAGCAGTGTCTGGGCACAGGGGGCTGCAGCAGCTCGGCCACCACACCACACACCCGGCCCGCAGAGGGTTAGCTCTGAAACCACCCGCCCCAAACACACACCCAGGGGCGGGGGGAGCACCCCTGGCATCAGCATCCCTCCATCAGCACCCCAGTATCAGCACCCCTGGCATCAGCATCCCTCCATCAGCACCCCAGTATCAGCACCCCTGGGATCAGCATCCCTCCATCAGCACCCCAGTATCAGCATCCCTCCACCAGCACCCCAATATCAGCACCCTGGGATCAGCACCCCAATATCAGTTCCCCGCAATCAGCACCCCTGCGATCAGCACCCCTCGATCAGCACCCCATCATCAGCCCCCCTGTGATCAGCATCCCATCACCAGCACTCCTGTGATCAGCACCCCTCGATCAGCACCCCTCTGATCAGCACCCCTCTGATCAGCACCCCTCGATCAGCACCCCTGCAGTCAGCACCCCTCCACCAGCACCCCTCGATCAGCACCCCAGTGATCAGCACTCCACCATCAGCACGCCTCAGA